>KE156378.1:1770-17703 GCA_000411055.1 Leavenworthia alabamica
ACTGGTGACTTCTTGCTCTTGTCCAACTTGTAGAAATGCTTGTATCCAAAGTCATCTTCCTCTGCTCCTTGTTCCATTGGTGTTTCTTGGATGATTTCCTCCATAAGCAAAGTCTTCTTAAGGTCTTCATGTTCCAATAACTTGATGAGACCTTCAAGACTGTGGTTGAATTCTTCCCGGGTGCTCCTAAGTCCTTGCCTGGTTCTTGGACTCCTCCTAATGCTTGGTACAGGTACAGCCACTGGTTCATTTGTGTTGAGGTCCTCATCAAGAGAAGAGGAAGAACTGAGGTAAGAAAATGAGTCATTTCTCCTCCTTTCATGTGGATTTTGAGTTGAGTAATTCATGGATGGTGGTTATTGGTGTTTTGAGTTTAAAGGTGAAAGAGAGAAGTTGATTTAAAGTTGAATCAAAGGAATTGAAGTGTTAAACAAGTGATAATCAAAGTAAAACTCCTAGATTCTTAGTTATTAAGTTGATTAGAGAGTTTTGGAAGTTATGGAGAGGTTTGGGGTGAGAAATCACCTCAGCCATGGCTGGCCGACTCTGTGAACGATCGAGTAAAATTTAAGAATCAATCGGGTGGAACAACACCACAGTCGGATGGCACGGCCGGATGACATTCCTTCTCGATCGATCGTGTAAAAATCATGCCTGGTCGGATGCTTGGTTGGGCTGTGGCCATGATCGACCGTGTATCTGGTCGGGTGCAAGATATGATCGACCGGGTGATGGCCAGTCAGGGTCGGGTGATTCACAGGCCGACCGGTTGGGTGGACCGAGACCGACCGGGTGAAATGACCCAACAATTGTTACTTCGGATTTCGATTCTAACGTTCGTTTTATGCGGTTCTGTAGGAATCGGATTCTCGACACGCATGACAGATTAAAAGTTATTCAATTTACGAGCTGAGTGCGGAACCAAGGTTAGCAGGAACCCAAACATACCTAGGGTAGTCTGGCCTAGGATAGCCGTAGCATCCCAGAGATGTTACATAGACACGTCAAACGTATATCGAGAATATGTATATGTGTTTGTGTTGTTGCGGCGACGTGGTCGGTGTGTATACCGGTTACGTCATGATATTCTTGAGTGATGCATTATTACATGTTTATGATAGTATATGCATTTATACATTGTTGCATTTTATATTATGTTGGTTTATCGTATCTGAGGATACAATGCTGGTTATCCGAACCGTCCGGATTCTATAGCAGAGCCGGTAGTCGGGATATTATGTATTATGCATTATGTTATGTTGTTGTATATATATATTGTTATATGTTATATATATATGTAGTTGTATATTATTTGTTAAAAAGTTTTGAAACTCCTGTCAAGTACGTCACCACGAGGAGTTGTTGTGTCAGCTGACCCCCACATGGGGCGGATCTGGAACCCAATTTTAGGTGGTGCATTCCTAAAACTATGTAATAAATAAATTTATTTTTAAAATTTTTAAGGGGGGCATAATTGTAAATTCCTATAAAAAATAAAGCAATTTTAAAAAATTAGATGGTGCAGTTGCTACCCTCTTGGTAAGGGTGGATCCGCCCCTGTCACCCCCACAATCCAATACACACATCTGTAATAAATCCTCAAAGCATGATAGTTCGCTCTGACTGCCCGTCCATCTATGGATGATAAGTCGTATTCATGTGAACATTAGTGCCAATCTTTTCCTCCAAGGGTCTCTAAAACACTGATGTGAACTTGAAATCACGATCCAACACTATGCTCCCTGGTACTCCATGAATTCTCACAATCTCTTTCACATATCTCATAACCAAAACCGCTGCTCCATCGGTCTATTTAATTGCTAGAAAATATGCAGATTTTATCAAATGATCCAAATGGCATCCTTAGTCCGTGAAAATAATATCCTTACCACGAAGTCCATTGTAATCAAATCCACTTCCACTCTTGAATGGGTAAATTATGTAGTAACCCGCTTGGTGTCTGATGTACTGCTCTAACGAACTGACATACATCACACGTTGCAATCCATTTTGCTACATGTTTACTCATTCTGACCCAGTGATAGTACCGTTTCAGGTCATGGTACATATTTATCGCTTCCGGATGAATAGAAAACTTGCTCGCATGAGTCTCACTCAAGATCTCATTTCATAGATCTTCATCATTGGATACGCAAATCTGACCATGTACAGGTATCATCCATCCTGCGGCGACCTGATACTCGGACTTGGCTTCTTTAGACGTATCAACTAGCACTAAATGTCTACCGTGGGCCATCCGAACCCAAATAAAAAAATCTGCTTCATTCACTGCCTCTAATCCCAACGGTTCCTGTGAACTCGAGATAGCACATAATCTGAGAGTTCCTATTTCTGCCACCAAGGATTCCGAATCCCGCTCACTATCTGCAGCTATCCATTTCTGACTTAACGCATATGCCACTGTAATAGCTTTGCATGGATGATATGCTATCTGCAGATCATAGTCCGCTACCAACTCCATCCAAAGTTTCTGTCTCAATTTCAGCTCGGGCTGAGTGAAAATGTACTTCAAGCTCTTATGATCTGTGAACACCTTAACCTTGACATCATACAAATAAGATCTCTAGATATTCAATGCAAAAACCACTACAGCCATCTATAGATCATGGGTAGGGTTGATGCCTTCATGCTTCCGCAGTTGGCAGGAAGCTTAAGAAATCACCTTATCTTGCTCCATCGAAACACAACCCAGATCCTGTTTTGAAGTGTTGGTGTACAGTATCCCTCTAACGGTAAAGTTAAAACTGGTGTACTAGTCAGCATGTCCTTGAGCTTCCCAAAGCTTTATTCGCATTCCCGAGACCACACAAACAGTACATCATTTCCCATAAGCTTTGTCATAGCCTGTGCCATATTAGCAAAACCCTACGAACCATCTGTTGTAACCCATCAAACCGAGGAACCTCCTGATTTTGTCGCATTATTCAGTCTTGGCCAATCACTGATTGCCTTAATCTTTTATTGATTCACTGAAACTCCATGCTCGTAAATGACATGACCCAGAAATCTGATTCCTGTCTGCCAAAAACTGCACTTACTCAACTTAGCATAAAGCTTATGAGACCTGAGTGTCTCCAATACCTCCGTCAAGTGCAATCACAGCTCCTATGCACTCTTTGAACACACCAAGATTCCATCAATAAAAATGATTACGGACTCATCCAAGAACTCTTGAAATACTCCGTTCATCAATCTCATGAATGCTGCAGGTGCATTCGTCTAGCATTACCACGAACTCAAAGATCACATACCTTGTCCTAAAGGCCGTCTTACAGATATCCATCTCCACAATCGAGATTTGATGATAACCAAGGCCAAATTGATCTTAGATAACCAAGTAGCCTCTCTCAACTGTTTCAACAATTCATCGATCCTTAGCAACAAATAGTTGTTCTTTAAATCATGACACGATTCAAATCCCGGTAATCAATGCACAATCTGACACTCCTGTGCTTCTTCTTCACAAAAGGAACATGTGTTCCCCACGGTGAACTGCCGAGATGAATGAAACTCTTACCCAACAAGTCTTCTAACTGCTTATTAAGCTAAGCCAACTCTGCTGGTTCCATCTTTATAGTGAACGCATTCAACTATGTGGGTGGTAAACCCTCCAAGGGATAAAAAACATATTCAAACCGCTCTACCACCTTGATGCCCTTAACTAATATTTCCTTAACCGTCTCAGGGATAATTGTAGCCAAAAAAGCTTCACAACCTTTTTCAATCATTTTCTCTGCATGAATAACTGAGACCAAAAACTCCCCGAAGTAGGCCGCACAACCTGATAATCAATCGCTTACTTCCTCTTTCAAATGACACCCGACCTCGATGAACATCAATGTGTGTGATATACCTCACAATTCAATCCGCACCTAAGATCACATCATACAACTTGCACCGTGCAAATAATCAAGTCAACTGGCATTGACTTCCCGCATACTTGTATGTCGATGCCAAGAACACATTAATGAGGACCTCAACACTACCAGAAGCACAACCTGAAGCTGTACCAGTACCAAGCAAAAGAAGAAGTCCCAGAACAAGGCATAGACTTAGAAATGTCAGAGATGAGGTCTCATCAAATATCTGGAACATGAAGACCTCAAGAAGACCATGCTAATGGAAGAGATACTTCAAGAAACACCTACTGAGAAAGACCAAGACAATGATGACCTAGGATACAAGCAGTTCTACTCCTTAGAGAAGAACAAGAAGTCACCTTCTTGCCAATGCTTCAAGGAGAGCATCATGTAACCATTTTCATGGTCAGTCCCCAAGGTGAGTATTTAGGTTCCGGTTTTCTTTCTTAGGGGCTGTTATTCATTTTGGATTTAAAATGAGTTTAGTGTATTTTAATTTAAGATGTATTTCAAAGTACTAGCTAAAATGGGTATTTTGATTACTAATGTTTTAGAGAAACAAATACAATAAAATACATCCAAATCCAAATGTAATTAAATCAAATCAATATTGGATAACACTTGATTTATTGTATGTTAAAATCAACAATCAAATGTTTAATCCAATAACAATGTATTTTATGGTATTGTTCAAATACATAATTGATTAACACATGATCTTGTTGAATATTCAAAATACAATTAAATCAATTAAAATACACAATTCAATAACCCCACCTTAGTGTTTTGTGTTTTTTTTGCAGGGATTATTGAGTTTTTTTTATTTGTCTTAGGTTCCAGTATTATCATATTAATGGACTGAGTGGTATGCCACTTATCCTTGGGATTTTTACCTTTTATTTTTAATAAGTTTAATTGAGTCATTTTGTTCTTTTGAGTCATTAGGGTTAGGTCATTGAGTCTGCACTGAGTCTTGGCTCTAAAAACCCCACAGTACGTGCTAAACTTATAAAGCTTTTGTCAACTTTGTATATTTTATAACTTATCTATAAAATATAATTTTTCTTCAAAGAAACCCTAGCCCCTTAGGACGAGACCCTTGTTCATCCTTTGACTATGTGAAAATTCTCTTGTAGCTTGATCTTGACTTATGAAAACCTTTTCCATAAGCTTTGTGGCGTCATTCATCCCACCCTTCACTACAAATCTATTCCCATCCATTTACTTGTCTCGGTTGAAGTTACCTTCAAGGACAAGTACCATCTGACCACCAACACTCCATCTTTTGGGCTTAGGGATGGAGTTATTTGTCTAGACCTATATTTTGAATTCATCGATATTATTGTGCTTGTGACTTGATTTGCCGAAGTATTTTCATAAATACATGAGTGGATTTCTAAGAGACCAAGAAGATTACCTGATTACCGATAACACTATTGACTGTACCTGAGCATCGAGTGAAATTTTCAGAGAACCTCGGTTGCTTCAAAACTTTTCTCGTACTATATCGTTTTTTTTGTCGAATATTTGGTATCTTCTAGCGTCTTTACCTTAGTGTTTTCAGAATTGACCTACTAGGATTACCTGTATTCAACTCGTGCATTGACAGACCATGAATTTCATCGTCTGTTCCCGAGCATCGAGCGTACTACCGAGTATCGACATGTGATACCGATCGTTTATGCGCGACACGGAGCATTTATTCGGACAGACCAGGCATCGACTAGGGTTTTCAAGAAGCATCGGTTATTTCAACACGTTTATCGTAATAACATCATTACTCATCAAAAATTTGGTGCGTTTAATCTTGTTTGGTTAAGTGTTCTCAGGTTCGGCCGCATAAGTTGAGATATACACGAAACACAACCCCACAGATCGAGCATCGCACTGTCAGTTCCTCGGACAGCGATACTTCGCCAAGTGGTGATACGCGACACCGAGAGTTGTCCAAAAACACACGTAACACCGTGTCTTTTGGCCTGACAGACCGACCACAGCCCCGGATATCCTAAAAATGCGGATAATACTAAACCCTAACTTCTATTTTTTCAACTTTGCATTTAATTCATTTTTGCCATTCCTAGGATTTCCATTTTTGCATTGATACACTATATTTATTTTATTTTGTCATTTTAGAATTTTATTTTAATCATTATAAGATATAAATTAAAAATATATAGAAAGAGAAAACCTTTGTTAGTCATTATCATTCAACTAATCCACCTCATCATTTGATTGTTTATATCTGAGTTTTAAGCTTGTCATTTTTTTTTTTTTCATGTTCCGCACCATGGACTCTGATATACCAGTTGCCACCATAACTGATCTCATACAAAC
The DNA here is from genome assembly GCA_000411055.1 of Leavenworthia alabamica. Lineage (NCBI taxonomy): Eukaryota > Viridiplantae > Streptophyta > Magnoliopsida > Brassicales > Brassicaceae > Leavenworthia > Leavenworthia alabamica. The sequence continues at coordinate 7,989 of KE156378.1, forward strand.
CATGCAAGCCATAGGAGATAGGCTAGCAGCCTTGGAAAATGGCCAACCACAAGTCAGGCTAGGGGCCAACCTCAGCCTCCTCTCCAAGAGGCCCCTGATGACTTGGATGATGGTTTACGTCGTGCACATGCCAGGCCAAGACCAGAACAACAGGCACAGGCACCATCCGGATGATGAAACTGACCTTGATACGGCTAGCCATGCAGATGAACACTTGGACCGGCAGCGTAGGACTAGAAGTCCTGACAGGGATAGAGACCTACCTGAAGATCTCCAAAGGTATAATGTCAATAGAGATATCAAACTGACAGCCCCTACCTATGCAGAAAAAGTAAATCCAGAAGCATACATGGATTGGGAAAAGAGAATGGAGAACATCTTTGAGTACTATGAGTACAATGATGTCAAGAAAGTCACATTAGCAGCTGCTAAATTCACTGACAATGCATTGGCATGGTGGGACAGAGAAGTCTCTGAAAGGAGAAGATTAGGAGACTACCAAGTCCGGACTTGGGCTGACATGAAATACCATCTAAAGAAAAGGTATCTTCCTTCTTATTATCAAAGAGACTTACAAAAACGTTTTAGGAAGTTAGTGCAAGGCAATAGGTCTGTAGAAGATTACCTTGAGGAGTTTGAAATGCTCAAGAATAGGCTTGGTACTGAGGAGTCAGAAGAGACCGGATTGCTAGTAAATTTGAAAGAAAATCCTATCAAGACATGGAGGATCTACTCCACCTTGCTGTCCAAGCTGAGCAACACATCAACAGGAAGGTTGCACAAATTAACCACTAGGAACATACCTATCTGGAATCCTCCTCAACAAAAGGTTGCTGACAAAGTAAAGGCCATTGAACCAAACAACAAGCTCAAAAAGACCATTCTGTAGACATCCAAAACAGTTCCTAGAACTGAACCAGGTAAGTATCCTAACCAAGTTACTAGGGCCCGAGACATACCCTGTTTTAAATGTCAGGGCAAAGGACACTACGCAAGAGAATGTCCAAACCAAAGGGTTATGGTACTTAGAGAAAATGGGGAGTATGAATCTGAGGATGAAACTGCGCCAACCCCATGGACACTGATGAAGAAGTGGTTTATTATCTTGAGGAAGGACAACTACTTGTCACTTGAAGGGCTCTCAGTTCTTTCTTTGATCCAGAGACCATTCAAAGAGAGAATATCTTTCACTCTCAGTGTACTATAACCTTCAAGTTATGTATTCTAATCATTGATGGTGCATCTTGTACTAATGTTGCATCCATGTATTTGGTTGACAAGTTAGGTTTACCTAAAACCAAGCATCCTAGATCATACCGACTCAAGTGGCTCAATGATGAGACTGAGCTCAAAATCTCGGAACAAGTCACCATTGCCTTCAACTTAGGTAAGTATTCCGACCAAGTTGTATGTGATGTAGTACCTATCCAGGCTGGGCACTTGTTGTCGGGTAGGCCTTGGAAATTTGACAAGGATACAATCCATATGGTCCAGAACAACTACTACACATTCCATCACAATAACAAGAAGCATAGTCTTGCTCCTCTTACACCACAAGAAGTGCATGACATGCAACTGAGTCTGCACCAGAGCGCCAAAGCAAGTAAGATTAACCTTTTAGTGTCTTCACATTCTGCACTTAAGACTTTAGAATGTAAAGAGCCGGTGCTACTAATGGTCTTTAGATAAGGGTTGTTTTCAGGTCAATAGGATCCACTTACAACCATGCCACCAGAAGTTTTTGAACTTCTAAACCAATTTAAGGATGTGTTCACTGAAGATCTACCATTTGGATTACCTCTTCTTAGAGGCATAGAACATCAAATAGATCTAGTACCAGGAGCCTCTTTATCCAACCGGCCAGCTTATAGAGTTAATCCTGAAGAAGCTAGGGAATTAGAACTCCAAGTACAAGATCTTATGTCTCGAGGTTATATTAGGGAAAGTCTTAGTCCTTGTGCTGTACCTGTATTGTTAGTAGGCTATTAACAACATCAAAAATAAGTATCGGCACCCTATTCCTAGGTTAGATGATATGTTAGATGAACTTCAAGGAGCCAAAATATTTTCTAAGATAGATTTAAAGAGTGGTTACCATCAGTTTAGAATGAAAGAAGGTGATGTATGGAAGACTCCTTTTAAGACTAATTATGGGTTATATGAGTGGCTAGTCATGCCAATTACGCTTACCAATGCACCCAGCACCTTCATGAGACTTATGAACCATGAACTCCAAGCATACATCTGTAAGTTTGTTGTTGCCTATTTTGATGACATATTGATCTATAGCTCTTGTCTTGCAGAACACATTGTTCACCTAGAACAAGTCCTAGAGACCCCTATGCCAAGAAGGTTTGTTTGCTAGCCTTAAGAAGTGTACTTTTTTCATTCATCAGTTGGTATTTTTAGGTTTTGTAGTAAGCTAACAGGGACTTAAAGTTGATGAGGAGAAGATCAGGGCCATCAGGGACTGGCCAACACAAACCTCAGTAAGTCAAGTGAGAAGCTTCCACAGCCTAGCCAGCTTCTATAGGAGATTTGTGAAGGACTTCAGCACCATTGCAGCACCACTGACTGCAGTGATCAAGAAGCACACGGCCTTCACTTGGGAAGCACCACTCCCTGATTTTGATAAAATGTTTGAGATTTAATGTGATGTATCAGGTACAAGAATTGGAGCTGTGTTGACACAAGGAGGAAAGCCAGTAGCATACTTTAGTGAGAAACTTAGTGGAGCTTCACTAAATTATACAACCTTTGACAAAGAACTGTATGCCCTGGTAAGGAGTCTGGAAACTTGGCAACATTATTTATTGTCAAAAGAGTTTGTCATCCTTACAGATCATGAGACACTTAAGCACTTGAGAGGACAAACCACATTCAAAAAAAGATATGCTAGATGGTTAGAGTTTATATATGTCATCAAGTATAAGAAAGGTCAAGAGAACACAGTAGTTGATGCCTTGTCTAGAAGACATGCTCTCATAACCATCAAGGATGCTAAAGTTATGGGATTTGAGCACATCTAAGGGCTATATACTGAGGATCTGGATTTTCAAGATACCTACAAGGACACTCATCAAGCTGCAGCTGGGAACTACTACCAGCAAGGAGGATACTTGTTCAAGGAGAAATGATTGTGTGTGCCACAAGGTTCAATGAGGGAGTTACTTATCCGAGAAGCACATGGAGGTGGTCTCATGGGTCATTTTGGTAGATACGAGACTCTTGCTGTAGTGAATGAACACTTCTCTTGGCCACACCAAAAGAGAAATGTGGAATGGTTCTGTGCCACTTGCACAACATGCTTGCAAGCTAAATCCAGGTTACATCCTCATTGTCTTTATATGCTTTTGCCTGTACCTACCAAACCTTGGGAGGATATATCAGTAGATTTTGTCTTATGACTGCCAAAGATGAACCACAAGGATTCTATTTTGTAGTTGTTGACAGGTTCTCAAAAATGGCACACTTCATTCCATGCAACAAGACCAATGATGCTACCCAAACAGCTGACTTGTCTTTCAAGGAGGTTATCCGTTTGCATGTTGTTTCTAGGACCATAGTCTTGGATAGGGACACTAAGTTTCTCAGCCATTTCTGGAGAGTCTTTGGAGAAAGCTTGGAACCAAACTTCTCTTCTCCACCACATGCCATCCCCAAACTTATGGGCAAACTGAGGTAGTAAACTGGACTCTCTCCACATTATTTGGAGCCACAGTTGGTAAGAACATAAGAAATTGGTTAACATGTTTACCTTATGTTGAATTTGCTTATAACCATGCTAGGAATTCTAACACTCAGTTTTCACCATTTGATATTGTCTATGGTTTTAACCCTTGTACACCATTATATGTTATTTCTTTGCCCCAGAATTTTTAGTCTAGTGCAGATGGAGAATCCAAGGATGAGTATGTCAAAGAGATACACAGGAAGATTAAGGAGAATCTGGAAAAGAAATATGCTAAGGTCAAGGCTAGAGTAGACAAGAACCGGAAGGCTGTTACCTTTGAATCCGGGGACTGGGTCTGGTTACACATGAGACAAGGAAGGTTCCCAAACCCAAGGAAGTCTAAGCTTGCACCACGAGGAGATGTACCATTCAGAGTGCAAGAGAAAGTCAATGACAATGCCTACAAGCTAGAGGAGCCAGGTGAGTATAATATCTCTCCCACATTCATTGTTACTGACTTGCTTCCTTATGATGTAGGTGATACTGTTCTGAGGTCAGAACATTTTCAAGAGGGAGGGAATGATGAGGACCTCAAAACTATGGAACCAGAAGAACAACCTGAAGCGGTACCGGTGCTAAGCATAAGTAGGAGTCCCAGAACAAGGCATGGACTTAGAAGTTTTAGAGATGAGTTCAACCAAAGCATTGAAGGTCTCATCAGATTGCTGGAACATGAAGACCTCAAGAAGACCTTGCTAATGGAGGAGATACTTCAAGAAATACCTACTGAGCAAGACCGAAACAATGATGACCTAAGATACAACGATTTCTACTCCTTAGAGATGAACAAGAAGTCACCTATAACCTTCTTGCCAATGCTTCAAGGAGAGCATCATGCAACAATTTTCATGGTCAGCCCCAAGGTGAATATTTAGGTTCCAATTTTCCTACTTAGTGTTCTGTGTTTTTTTTGGAGGGATTGTTGAGTATTTTTATTAGTCTTAGGTTCCAGTATTATTGTATTAAAGGACAGAGTGGTATGTCTCACTCAGTATTATGATATACTGATCACTCTTTTTTGGGTCAGGTAAAGATAAGTGAGACTAGGAGCACGTGGACCCTGGACTGGAGCGAAGAGATGACATTGGGGTCGCACCTAGTCGGGTGTTGGTTGTATGACATGTTCATATCGGACTTAAGGTTTAGATACAGTATGGTTGTATTGTTTATTATGTTATGTTATATATAGGTTTTTGTTGTATATTAGTATGGTGTTAGAAAATTTTTGAAACACCCGTCGAGTACGTAACCACGTGATGTGGTTGTGTCAATCTCCGTTGGGTATTGCTTGATAGATCGCCGTTTCTCATCAAATAGTTGGTAAGTAATTGAGTGGAATTTTATTTTAACAGATAAAATTTGGTAAACTTGAATTGTTGAGATTTGATCGACGAATGCTGCAGTATTTTATAGAAATACCAGATTGATTGCCGAGAGATTCTTGAGTTGTTGAGCGCGAGACCTTGTGTTGCAAGATTCATCAAGTATATGAGAGAATTGCCGAGTATTCTGCGCAAATATCCAAGCCTCCTCTCAATCTTGGTAAGTATTATCCCAGTCTGTTATTACTGGTCTGCATTTGTCGATAACAAAGAATTGTTATTGGATTCTCGACAGATCTGAGCATGCACCCGAGGCTCTGAAGAGCTGATCCGTGCATAGGGCATCGCTGTGTGAATCAGGTTTGGCACACCCGTATGTCGCCTCGGATATTTGATGAAATACCCAAGCGTTGCTTGAGTTTTTGTCGTTCATTTTACGGCGGCCAACAGGTANCGCCGGCTAATTTTTCCGTTGACTTTTTACCCAAGCAATTGGGTGACTGTCCATCAAGTTATTTAATATTTATATTTGAGCTGTTGAGTATTAATTGAACCTAATAAATTATTGAGTTAAAGAGTTAATCCGGTATTTAGAACCAATAAATATGAGATTATCGGTTAAATAATATAAAAAAATTTTAAATTAGCGGTTCAGAGTCTAGAAAACTGGGTTGGAGGTTTCAGATTGTACCGTTTTGTGTACGTAGGTAAAGAAAAGAAAGATTTTCGAGCTCGTGGGATTGCAGCTACGAGGGATGACTTACCATAGTCCTTCATGAGTATTTTGTTTCTTTATTTTATTTGAGAACTTAGATGCGTCTAAGTGGAAATATTGGAGTTAGTATTATATTTGAATTTTATTTGAGAATTTGAGTAATAATTATTGGGATAACAATTATTTTTTGAGTAATTAAAAATTTGAGTTAATTTATTTTGAGTTAAGTAAAAATCTGGTATTTGAGAACTGATAAATATGGGATTATCGGTTAATTCAGAAAAAATCTTAAAGTTAGCGGTTTAGAGTTTAGAGAATCGGGTTGAGGTGTTTCAACAACATTAATACCTCTAAGATTTGTTTTGAAGAAGAATTAATAACCAAACTTTTACCATACTATTCCAGTGAGACCAGATTTGATAGTAAACATCTGATTAAGCAAATCTTGTTAAAGATCCATCAACAAAAGCTATTTTTTTATTCTTTGCATCCAAAGCAATATTTATATCAATACTCCAAGTTCCATAATTTGTTCCACTTTAGTTCAACCGAAGAAGACGATGAAAAGTAAAGTTTTTTTGCTATTCAACTTAATCAGAGTTTATTGCATACTCACTATTGGATTATGGTTTACACAATGCCAAATCCTTAGCGTTACATTGAACAGAAGTTAACCAATAATCTATTTCCTCTATTATTAAGTGATTACAGAATTACAGAAACATATTTTAAGTAGTGAGGGTCTAGGGAGGATTGCTTAATTCTGTCTATTATAACTATTAGGAAAATTTTGGTTGCACGCTAACTTAATTTTTAATTTGTGGTTTTTAATAAATAGAGTATATTTGGTCTATGTGCAATGTCATTTAGGGTTTCATAAGGTTAATCAATTTAAGAGTATATCCAATCTTGGAAAAATGATCTTCACTCTATTTATACAAGTATTCATATAAGTTTAAATAATCTTTCAGCAATTTTTTAACAAATACTTTTCTCTCCTGGACTATGTTTCGTAAAATATATGATTTTCTGCTCGGTCTTCTAACTATTTTTCCAAAACATGAACACAACATAAATGTGCTTATTATACAAATACACAAATATCATTCTTCCTTTTTCACAAGCTTATATCAAAAAATTTATATTATTTTATTGCTGGATACATGATAGATTTAGTAAAACACAATGTTCACCAATCAAACATTATAATATTAATAAGAATGAACCACTTTATAAGTTATATATGCTTTTTCAAAATTAGAATTAGAGACCACATATTATTGTATAAAACAAATATAAAAGTTGAGATTAAAGATGTCTAAATTTAACAGGCCCAAATTTAAAAGTTGAAAATCTCTGAGACTGAAGAATGAAAGGCCAGATCATGAAACAAAACAATCAGAAAAGGCCCATAATTACCCCCAGAAGCCTTAACATGGTACTTAAGGGATGATTTATGTTTAATGTCAGAACCACAAACGCAAATCCAGCGTTTCCCACAGTTCTTCTCATGGGTGCGCCAATCATCGTTGCCACCCAAGAGCTTACCACATATGCGACAAGAGTATGATTTGTTGCCAGGTTTGCGTTTGTAGTGAGTTTGGAGCATTCGAAATTATTTAAGCAGCATGGAATGAGGATGGTCAATGTTGTTCTTGCAGCCGACTACACAGCAGTAACAATGGATCCCCAACATGGTTCGTGGCTGTTTACCTATCAATGACTCTGGTCCTTTCCTGTATTGTGAACCGTGGGTCCACATGTGCATCTACATTCATAGGCTAGCATAACTAATAATATAAATAACAAAACCATTAAAATCATATTGTTGAATGATCATTGAATAAATATCTGTAGTTTCATTTATATGAAACTTTTTGAATACTATTAAGACAAATTTTTGTTCGACATGAGAAAAATATTAAAAAGATAGTCAATAAATCAAAATTTGACTAAATAATTTAATCTTACAATTTTTATTTAATTTTTGTTTTAACGGACAAAATAATTATAAGATATTTGATAAAATTATATTAGATCATCATTAGATACAGTGATATTACTATAATATATCATTTATTAATTTCATAGAGACCCAAAACCGTATGAGATATATTGTCTCGTACCTGAAGATTGTTGTCCCGATTGAATGTCTTGGAGCATATATACATGGCAAGAAACATTGGTGAAGCCATCTAAAATTTGAACCAGATTAAGAATCCAGTATTGCTTACCAGAAACTTCATTTTTGATGGTTCTTCCACCATAACAAAGGATGGTTTCATCGTCATTGGCTCTTCCAGCATCATAAAGGGTGGTCTCCTTACCTTTATTCTTTGGTTGTGTAGATGAACCAGGAAGGCCAAGGCATTTTATCAAATCTACTTTTTCTTCCTCTACTTTCTCTTCATATTGCACACACAAGGGCTTAGGGTTTAGGTCAAGATTTGTGTTTAAGTTGATCCGATTAATGAGAGGTAAAGTAAGGGTATTTTTGTAACGAGTGTTCTGATTGAGGTTAGGGAAGAGATCAAGGGAGTGGTTGTGATATCTGGGTGTTTCAGAAGAAGAGCTTGACGATTGTGGTGAAATTTAGTTGGAGAATGATAAACAAAAGTTGGTAAATTTGTTTGAGGAATTCATTTTTTTTACTTTCAAACTGTAAATAATTAAGTTAGATTTTTATATAATGAGTGCTCTAAATATCAATGTATCAATAATATTGTTGTAACAGACCGGATCCAAAATTAAGGTTTAAGACCCAAATATAGCTCAACACCGATTAAAACCCTTATTTTTTGCTTGAGTCTATAAAAAGATAATATAAACCCTAAGACTCCTAAACACTATTGCAGCTGCTGTTCTCAAACCCGGATCCAGATTAAGAACCACAGCCACTGTCGATTTTCTACGTGAGCCACCATCTTTGTAGAGAGATTTCCTACGTACGGTTAAACCATCACTAAACACTAATTAATGTGAAGATTCGTTGAGAGAGGTAATCAGCAAACTAATATTCTCTTCGTTAATGGTTTCTCTGTGTTGTGAGGTTTTAATTATTGGGTGAAGATATAAACCAGTTGAAACCCAAAATTATTAATTATAATTGATCACATAACCAATCTAAATTTTCGTAAGTGGTTGTGTTGGTTTTATGACTTTGACATCATTTGATAACAAGTGGCGTCGGTTGTATTGTTAAAGTCAACTCCAAAAAAAAAATTGAATCCAAGCATAATACATAAGTTACGTAGAATTGAAGTTAACCTGTGGCTTAAGGTTCAAGTGTCTGTATTAATGAAGTAGTGGGTCTGTGGTGCTAACGTGTTTGTTAGAGGGGATGTATTAAACCATTTAAATTAGGATTTTGGATTTTTAATTGGGTTAAATATATTTTTTTTATCAAACATTAATAACTGGAATTAATCTTTGATCAGTTATTCTACACCGGTACAGACTGAGTTCGTTGTTGAAGCGGAATTGTACCTTTGATCGTTCTACCTTTTCTTCTGGCCTGGTCGTTCTACCTTTGATAGTTTAGTTCTATGATGTGTATTGTCTTTATACTCTGTGATCGAGTCTGTCTCACATGTTAAACCGGACCTAAGTTATTTAGATGATTCACATATTGAATGTTCACATGTTTTTGTACTAGTGTTGTGTTATATATATCTGTATTGTCTGGTAACTTGGGCGGGATACTGCGGTGATATATTGTATTTTGAGTCGTTTTTACGGACAAGTCATGTCCGTTTTTAGAGTCTTTGACACAACCACTCCTCGTGGCTACGTCATAAACCCGTAAGACCGAATTTTTAAAACTTTTCTAAAACCATAATATACATAACATATAAATACTATATATATACAGCGGAAGATAAGATACTATATCAAACCGATACCAACCCCGGTATCCAAAAATACATGCCCGACAAGGACTATCAT
>KE156379.1:15829-30567 GCA_000411055.1 Leavenworthia alabamica
AATAAAATCAACGTAAAATTCATGTTTTATTTGATAGTCAAAACGAAATTGAGTTTAATATAACATATTGAAAGTTCATGTATTATTCTTCAATAAAATTCATGTTTTAAATGGATTTTTTCCCGAGTTTTATTCTTATCTTCTTTTTTTTTCACTTTAATCTCATTTAATTGTTTGATTTGTAAGACAAACTAATAAAGGAAAGAAAAAATAAATGATTTACGAGAAACAAATCATCTTATCGAAAACACACACGAACAAATGTGACTCCAGACCGACTCAGAAAAAGACAAAAAAAATATGTAATGTCTGTTAGACTGAATTATATTATTTTGGCAAATCCAGAATATTATGAAAAATTAATCAATCATTTGGAAAGTGCTTTCAGAAAATCTCAAAAAAATATGAAAAATTCGTTTAATAACATTTATTATTTTTTGTATCAAAACTAGTCTCGATTATAACAATTTATGAATAATGTCAATTAAAGAGATTTTATCTTTACCGTTAATAGAGACGGACCAACTTTGCCGCCGTTAATATTCAAATACTCAAAGCTTTTGTCTTTTTCTATTTTTTTTTCAAACAACGGTTATGTGAAAAAGAGACACTCCAACAGACAAAAAAGAAGAAGAAGCTCAGATGTCGGAGAAAACTCCCCAAATCTCAGCTTCAAGAACCCTAATAAATTCCCTAAGATTCCTCTCATATAATCAATTCAGATTCATTTTGTCTCTTTTTCCAAAAAATCCCCCATACATAGAATGGACTCTACACCTCCTTCTCTCCGTTCGAATCCTAGATCCGCGTTAAGTCTAGCTCAAAGCAACAATACTCTCATCAAATCTAACCGAGAATCTCCAATTCTATCTCTCGATTTGGTTCTACCGTCTCCGAAGCTCAACGATACTACTCCTTACCCATCACCTGCTTCCCTCTATTCTCCATCTTCTCCTGTCACTCTTCGCGAAATTCTCCTCTTATCTCCTTCTCCTCTTCGTAAATCTAGAACCCGTTTAACCAATCGCTTCGATATGGAAGCTGCTGCTGTGGCACGACGTTGCAAGACCAAAGGAGGACAAAATGGTCTTTTGTCTTCTGCCTCACCGAGGAATTACCGGAGATCAAGACGGAGGTCGGAGGTGATGGTAGAAACGAAGAAGGAAGATAATAAGGAGCTTACTGCTGTTTTGGTTGATGAAAAGAACCAAAAACCAAAGAAACCGAAGAAGACGGGTCGATCTAAAAAGGAGAAGCTCAGTTCGGTTCCTCTGTTTTCTTCAGATCAAAGTAAAAGTAGGTCCTTTTGTTTATCTTCTCATTTAATTTCACTTTCTTCTTCTACTGTGAATGTTGTACTCAATAACTGTGTTATTAGGTGAAGATGATGTTTGTCAAGGTGATTTGGAGCGGATCAGAGAGAATATTAGTGATTTGATCATGTGGAGAGATGTTGCGAAATCAACACTCTGGTTTGGGTTAGGATGTTTATGTTTCCTATCTTCTTGCTTTGCTAAAGGATTTAACTTTAGGTAAGGCTGATTACACTGTCAAAGGTTTTATCATTTTAGCTTTCAATCACTGATCAAACTTTGTTTGTGTGTTTTAACTTTGAAGTGTTTTCTCGACGATCTCGTATATTGGACTTTTGTTTCTTGGGTTATCGTTCTTGTCAAATACTCTTCGTCAAAGGTATAAATCTTTTCGGGTCTCTGAATACATGTAAAGAAACACACAGTTTATGTTGAAGTTTTGATTCATTTTGTGTTACCTTAAAGGGTAAATGAAGAAGTGCGAAGAGAGCTTAAACTGACTGAAGAGGATGTCCTAAGAATAGCTAGACGAATGCTTCCTATCACCAATATAGCAATTTCAAAGACGAGCAAGCTTTTCTCTGGAGAACCAGCAATGACACTTAAAGTAGAATTTACAAAAACTTTACCCTATTAATGTGATTCACCTTTAAATCTGTATTTTACTTTGATTTCAGGTGGCACCTTTTGTTCTAATAGGAGCTGAGTATGGTTACCTCATAACACTGTGGAGGCTATGTGCGTTTGGTATGTTTTTGTTGAAACACTAATGTCAACAATACTCGAAACAAATTTAACTATGCATTGTTGGTGAAACAGGTTTCGTCCTTAGCTTCACCATTCCAAAGCTATATTCATGTTATGCGACTCAGATTAACCTTAAAGGTAAACTCTGTTAAAAGATTTAAAATTGCTCTATGATGATTCCAATGATAATAACCAAATGATCTTTGCAATTTTGTGTAGTTGAAAATGCACAAAGGAGAATAGTTGAAGCTTGGGGAGTTTGCACACATAAGAAGTTCGTGGCGGGCTCTGCTGTTACTGCATTCTGGAACCTCACAAATCTTAAGACTCGTTTTATCGCAGTGTTTATCCTAGTGGTTGTAATCAGATACAGACGACAGAATCTACGCCTAGATTCTGATGAAGAGGAGAAGCGTCAAGAACAAACACTCCCGGAGCAACAAGAATCGCCGGAGGAAAAGTCACAGTCTCAGTCGCCGTCACGATCAACTGAAGAAGAGCAAGCGTTAGTGGTTGTTGCAGAAACCAAATAAGCTAAGTTTAGTTTAGTAGTGTCTTTACGGAATTATGAAATATTTTACATTAATGTATAAATAAATATATCATTCATTCATGGATGTGATGATGATATTAGATATATAGTATGTATGTAATGAAGTGTAATAAATATCAAACTTGGACGTTGACCAAAATAATCAAACCAGAATATGACACGTGGCAAGGTCATAATAATGTAAAAGCAGGAGATGATTACTCTTGGGATAGAGCAGATAATCATCGTTTCTCTTTATAAACCCTAAATTCCCTTTTCACTTCTTAAAAGTTGAATTAGAGCGAACGTTAAATCTGGATTTTTAAAATTTCCGACTGTAAAAGAGCGATGGCAACGACAGGAGCAGCAGGAACGACGAAGGAGAAGAGAAAACCGGTGTTTGTGAAGGTGGAACACCTAAAGCCTGGAACGACTGGTCACACATTGACTGTTAAGGTCATTGATGCTAATATCGTGGTTCCCGTTACCCGAAAGGCTCGTCCAGGGAGTTCTATGAGTCGGCCGTCTCAGCCAAGTCAAATCGTTGAGTGTCTCATCGGTGACGAAACCGGATGTATTCTCTTTACTGCTCGTAACGATCAAGGTGATTCAGTATATATATACATATATAGATTTAGAAATGGTAGTTCTACAGTTTGTTAATGTCTGATCCATTTTTGTTTATTGCAAAACTATTTGTCATTTATTTTTTTGAGCAATTGGTAAAATGTCTTTCTACTACTCTTGTTTGGTGAATGATGTATTATTGTTAGTACTTGAGTGGATTTACATCTAGTTTTGTAAGATAAAATTTGTAGTATGGTTTTGTCAATTTCAGGGAAATTATTACAAAAAGTTATGTTCTTGTCTGAAAATGGAAATGAGACTACTGTACAAAACAGGTCTTGTTTCCATTATTGTTCATGTAGTGATGGCTTTGATTATTTTTTGTGTAATATATTATTCCTTAGATTTGACTGGAGTTGTACAAAGGCTCTTTGTGATTATGAAAAATTTAATTGGTTAGTTGTGAGTTATGTTTAATTGAATGATCTACAACACTTTCCATGTATATTGATTGATGGTACTGATTTTGATTTTAATAATGAATAGTTGATCTAATGAAGCCCGGGGCAACAGTGATATTGCGTAATTCAAGGATAGACATGTTCAAGGGTACAATGAGGCTAGGAGTTGATAAATGGGGACGCATTGAAGCCACTGAGCCTGCATCTTTCACAGTCAAAGAAGATAACAATCTGTCTCTTGTTGAATATGAACTGATTAACGTTGGTGATCAGTGATCTTTTTTAGCCTGTTTGTGGAAAGTTAACCCCTGGGTTCTGATTCTTCTATGGTGAAGGTCTTTGATTTTGGATAATGAAGATTTGTATGACTGGTCCAGAGATGATGTTTTGTAGGAAAATGCTTTATTTTTACCCTAAAACATGTAGTCAGGATCTCGAACTGGAGAACTTTTGAGTCTGTGGTAATGCGATTGTTCCTTTTCGATTTGTGTTGATGTAAGTTAAAGACCTTTGCGAGCTTGTTTACTATCTAATACAGTTCTTAAACTTGGCTTTATATAGATTTGTCTTTTGGTCTCTCATACTGATACACTTTCAATGTGTTTCTCTTCATGAATTTCCAGTTGTATAGTAGTAGTCACTATCTTTGATCATTCCTCTATAACGTCCAAAAAAGAATAATTCATGAACAAGATGAGTAAGGGATGACAAAAAAAGACCCAAATGGGCATAGCTTATAAAACAGGCAGAGAGAGTTGCAACACGGCAAATAGTTCATGTTTTTAATCTTACCCTCACTCTATAGTCTATACCAATACAATCCCTCAAACGTATTATCAACATCATTCTTGATGCATTGTGAATTAAGAAAATAGAAAAGTCACTCCACTTCTCTGATGATCCTTCTTTTGCGCAGAGGTTTAGTGACAATTGTTCCTGGAGCACTGTGAGCTTTCCTTCGGGCTTCTTTTCTCCTCTTTGAATCGTTCATGGTTCTCAGTAACCCTATTGCTTTGTATATTGGTTTCGGCAAGTGCCTGTGTCTGTGTTTTCACAATATCCAAAACGTTACCATGTTACTATAAGTATTTTTTGATAATCTCCAAATGTAAAAACACTTTTGTGTTTTTGTTATGTACCTCACAATGCGCTTGACCTCGGGAAGATGCTTGTACCGGTTCTTCACAGCCTCATGGTATTCATGTTTCTTCTTTTCCCTTGGAAGAATCTGCAGCACAGAACAACACTCAACATGTGAGAATTGAAAGTTTGAAGTTGAAACTTCTTAAGAAAGCATGTACAGAGTAAATATCTCATGATCAAATGCACCAATCAACAATGGCTTAGCCTGCAGTAACTCTTTCTCGGTTTTCGATCAACCTAACTAGTGTAACAAGAGAAGACACAGATTCTTACAACTCCCAATTGCTCTGATGCTTTGGCCTTCCATAGCCTGAGATTGGTGTCATCACTGCCCGATATTACATAGGTAGCATCACAGCTATACTTGACACAAAATACTCTACAAGAAAAGACAAACCATTAGAATATAGTAAGAAGTGCTTCGACTACTTAAATTAACAAAGTGATTAGCTAGAACATCTGAAATATCAGGTATACACAGAGTGGTTCACTAAATTGTACCTCTGCATTCTCTTTGTATGGTATATTTCCCTGCTGTGTCCTCCATTGTATGGGAAGATTCTCACAGATCGATCATAAGAACCAGTAACAAATTCACGACCAGTTGGAGAAAAATCAATATCCATCCTGAAAAATGATGAATTCTGATAAATCATTACGCATTAGGATAACATCCTGTTGAATATTTTAGCTTATATTTGGGATTTATCATTCTTACACTGCAGAAACATGATCTTTATGCACACACTTGGCTTCATCTAACTTTCTACCGTCAAAGCTATAGCAATTGCCATCTTCATTAGCCTATTCAGTTTACCACAGGATAAAATAATTACATCAGAATAAAAGACAATTGCTGATTTCCTCCGTTTAGCAAAACCCATCAGAGAAAATTTCATATGGTAATCACTTACAGCTGTCAAGTTCATAGGCTCCATCGGGTTCCATGCGATTGAGTTTGTTTTTGTCTGCCAAAAATGAGTAAACCAAGGTTACAATTTTAATTTCGAGGGATAAAATATATGAGATATGACGACAATGAGAGAACAAGTTTTAACTATACCATCATGATAATCTTCCTAGCTGCAGAAGACATGCGTAGATCATAAATGGTTATGCTGCGATCACTGGAAGAAAAGAAACCCTCTTCAAGTGTTAGGTAAACTCTAGACGGTCTAGCTAAGACAACTACTTAACATATACTAGTATAAAATATATACCTCCCAGATGTTGCCAATATATCAGGCTCTCCAGGATTAAACCGGACAGATATTACAGAGTCAGTTCCCCACTGGAAACTCTGAACTGGTTGAGACCTAATTACACAAAGAAAGAACTATAAGCACTGTTTGAATTCAAAATAAAACAAACATCAAAGATTTGTTTTAGCAGGAGTCTAAGTACCTATTATGATTCCATATATCCAGTTGAGCTCCGGCTGTAGCAAAAAGGTCACCTTCAAACTGATGATCAACAGCCCTAAAAATGAAAGAAACCATAACAGCTCAAGTTTTATGGAGCACAAAAAATCATGAGATCATATTAGATGAAGACTAAGAATTTTACCAAAATGCATTCTTCCAGACATACACCGCAGATGGCTGAAACAATATATGCAATAAAAACTTGTTATTCGGATGGTATGTTAGAAACCATCAAAAGAGAGCAAGCTCTTCATGATATAATGTAAAAGGAACGTTAAAAACAAAGCACCTCAACCGAATTTTCTAATGCAAAGTTAGAATCTTCAAGAGAAGGACGAGGAACATTCCACAAACGAACACTGCACAAATAGATTCAGCTTAGTCTGACAATGTAAAATCAATATATCTTACGTGCAGTAAATTATTATATCTTACGTGCAATCAGTGCCACATGAAACCAATATATTTCCATCAGTGGAAGCTGTAAGACCACGCACAGCACCTTGATGACCAGGGAATTGACAAACTGTACGCCTGCTTGTTCCAAGTTCCAGAATACATTTACCAAAAGCTTCAGTACAGGAAAAAAAAACAAAAAGAACTTCAAATTAATACAAAAGAGATTTAATTTTCAAGATTTTAACCTTGAAGAGATATCCCAAAGACGAATATCTGCAGAGAAGAAATAATAGTATCAGTTTCAATAACAGAAACATATAGATTTTAGGCACAGACAATTCATTATTATATTGGAACTCTTTGCATAGCTCATTTCATCATCAAAGTTTAAACTAAGAGTTAAAACTTTGAGAAACCAAGAAGCTTAAATTTACCTCCATCCATAGAAGCTGAGAAGATTCCCTTTAAGTAATTTGGGTTCTTAGCCATACATGAGACTCCATCACGATGACCATCCATTGCTCCTATAAATGGCCTAGCAAATATCTAAAACAAAAACATATCAACTTAAAAATAAAGACATTTTTTATAAACTAATCAATACAAAAGACATTTAAAATCAAAACTAAATAAAAGAACAAAACTTGAAAGCAAATAAATACCTTCTCCAATTTGGCAGCTGTAAGAGCTCTCTGGTACTCTACAGCTTTCTCCATTGGTCGAAGACTCGGGTCGAAGTTGTGAAATACCCTCTAGTATCATCCCAGTTGATCAGAATCCATATGGAGATAGGAGTTAAAACTGAACCCAAATTTTATTGGGTATGCAAAATTACCTGAAGATCCTGACTTCTTTCTCGAGTGAATTCATCAACTGATCTAGATATCACCTTTACCTTCATTGCTTACGATTACAGAAGCTCACGGCGAAGATTAACGGAGAAGTGGGGTGGCTCTGTGATAGAAAAACCCTAGAGAGGTTTTGGGAGGTGAAGCAGACGAAGCTTATGGTCTTCAGATGGGCCTATAAACTGTGGGCCTTTTAACCTTCTCTTCAGCCTAACTTATCGTGTCTATCCCTTAATGGGCCGTATATTTTGTTTGGATACGTACAATAGCTTCCTTTTTACAACAACAACGAAAAAAGAAAGGAATAAAAGAATAAGAATAATATGGACTTTTTAAGATTTTTTGAAGATTTTGGATTTTATTATTATTGATGAATTTCTTTATAATTTTAAATTGCGAATATGTTCTGATTTTCGACAAGAGTCCAAATTTTTCTGGTATACATAAATAAAAATAAACATGCATGAGGTTTGAAAAATCCTTAGCGTCGGACTTTTACTAGTTTGGTAATACGCAATACTAGTCAAAATCCTAATGTTTTGACATTTTGGTTTCTTGAAATTAACCGTCACATTAATTTATTTGTTTAATTTTATATAACAAAACTCGTTAAAATAGATATGCATTGTATGACTATAAACCCACCAACAAACCACATGAGATTACCAAGAATTTTAAATAGGAAAATATCACATCTACCAAACACTTACTTTGTTTTTCTTTATTTGTATATTTTAATTATCCACTCCCATCGAACTAATGTACCTACTCACGCAGATGATACGTAATTTTGTCTTAAATTTCAAACTTCTTACATGTATTATATTCAATATTTTCTCCCAACCACAACTTTATAAGATAACATATTTAGGTAAAACTGTGAAATGGTCTCATTAAGAGTACCTTAGTCAAATATTGACCTACGCCTAAAGGAATTCAGATGTCAAACATGACTTTTCAGAATTAAGTTAAGCATGTGTTTACTTTTTATCATATAAATGTGCTAATTTATCTTAATGCATGGTACATATATTTTGTTGGTATGTAATTTGTTTGATAATAAATCTATTCACAAATAAAATTACATTTTTAAAACTACCTATAAAATTATCATTGCTGAGATAAATTGTTTTTTACTTTTTTCAATTATAAAAATCTAAATAAACGTATGAATAAAATGATAAAATCTTGATAAATTTCCATGTTGGTTAGCTTTAGCCTTTTATAACTAATCTGAGTACAAAATTATCAATAATCAAAATGGGTATAGGGCGACCCATTCAAGTCACATACTTGGTCAACACGCAATTATGAGACGGTGCCGGGAAAATCCGACCTAAGTGATGACCCCTTCTTCGTAACTAAGTGTGTATATATATATATATATTGCTTACACATTCCCCCTCTCATTCATATAATTCCACATAACTATATCTCCCTAATATTTTATAACCAAACAAAAGCAAACTTTTTGTGTTATTACCTGATTACTTCAAAGCTCTTTTTTTCTTTGTCAGTACAACATACATAAAAAAGAAAATTAAAATCGAATGAGGAGAGTTAGTTGGTCTACTGTCTTAATTGTGGTGATGATGGTGGCCTTGTTGGTGGTAGAACACATGGTGGTTCCGGCAGCGGCGGGAAGGGTTCTAACGGAGTGGTCGGTAGAAACAAAAGCGACGTTGAGGGTGGAGGATATGAAGTCGACGGTGAATTCATGGTTTCAGAGTTTGGCGTCAGGTCCGAGTCCAAGAGGTCGCGGGCATTAAGCTACCTTATGTATACCAAAAAGAAGCGGTCAAAAGTTAAATTACATTCATTTGTTTATTTGCTTTTCCTTTAGAGGAATTCATATATTTAGTGGTAGAAACACAACCTTCAATATGACTACACATGTACATGATTTTAATTTTGTTGGTTGTTAATTTCAATAAAGAGATTTAATAATACTTTTTGCTTTACGAGAGAATGATTTTTGGGAAGGAAAATTACGAATAACAAAATACAGTAGATCGCATCACACCGCACACCAGTGAATGAAAGTTAACATCTTCATTCTCACGGTTCCGGAAGATCCTCTATGGTTGATATCCGATGTGGAAATTGAAAGACAGAGGGTTAGATCTAGCCCGAACTGTTCGGTTTTTTTCAGTTTATTCGGTTTTCAAAAATTGGTTCCGAAGTAAAAATGAAATATCGGTTGTTCGGTTCGGTTTTGGATAAATTAAATATTTCCGAATTCAATCCGATTAACCTAAATAAACCGAATAAATCTGAAAATTCACATTTCGGTTCAGTTTGTTCGGTTTAATTTACACCGAATAAACCGAATAACTGAAACATGATTTTTGACTATTATTCGGTTAAAATAAACCGAATAATAATGCAAATCGAACCGAAAATCGAATAAAAAATAAAAATATTCAGATCAGTTTATTCACCTAAAACCGAACAAACCGAAACCGATTTAGTTCAGTTCGGTTTTTGGTAAATCGAACAAACCGAAGCAAATGTACAGTGCTAGTTAGATATGACTCAACTGTGGCTGGATATGACAGATCAATTTTTTTTGTAGAAGACATGTTCGCTTTTCTATGTTTGTTCTTTTATCCAGTGAAAAGTTACAAATCTATCAACCACATAAGACACGTGTGAACAAAGAAAATAAAACCAAACACAGACTCAGAGATTTGATCGGATAACTACCGGAGATAAAACCTACACAGGACCGGAATATTTATATGAAAAAGAGGAGAAAAACCTTACATTCTAAAAGATTCTTATGTTGAAGAAAGCATGATTAAAAAACTCCTCGCCATGAAGTCGCCGGAAATCGTTCTCAAACAGAACTCCNGGGAACAGATGCGAATAAACTAAGCAAAAACATAACTTATTGTGCACATCAAACCATAGTAAAGTACTAAAAGGTTATCTTCGTCGCTTCCAACTTAATGGATTCAGTCGTCTCTGTAGTCTGGATTTTCTTTCAATATGATGAAACCTTCTAATATGGGCGACAACGGAATGTACCTGTTACCCCAAAAAAATCCAAGTTTTAGATTCCAAAAATGTAAAACAGAACTCTATTTTGAGTAGGATAATGTAACAAAAGTGGGGTTTAGAGGAACACCATACTTCTCAGTTGCGAGTTCAGCTCTCTCCCCAGCAGCAAGGAGAACAGGTGTTGAGTGTGTTTGGAACCCAGTTATTGTTTTGGGTCGACCCGCTTGTCCAACCACATCAACTGCTTGTCCTACCCGCACAGGCACTGAAATGGGCTTCAGATTCTCGTCCACCGTCAACATCATCCTTGGCTACACACTCAAACCACATTGTGTTATTAGATAAACATACATTAGTCCATTACAAAAAAATGTCATCGGAGAGTAGAACAATGCACTCACCTGCATTGCCAAAACAAGGAAGTAGAGCACATAGTGGTATTTCCCCAGTATGATGGATTTCATGTCAAGACATGCATGTAACAATGTCACTATACCAGCAAGTGCAGTTCTGGGTACACATTAGACAACACCTTAGGATTCATAGAGTGGAGCTTTGAGAGACAAGTATTCATATATTATATACATTACAACTTACGGTGATAGTAAGAGCCTTTCGGAGTGGAAGGGACTGAGAGTTAAGAGACCTTTTCCCATATGCACCAGCCCTTGAGCAATACGCACCTGCAATATGACATAACTCAGTCAGAACAAGTTTATCATTAGAAACTATTTTTATCGAAAACAAAACAAAAAATAACACATTACACAGAAGAGAAGGCTGGCATCCTTGTAATAATAGCTGGAGAGATTTCTAAGCATGCCAGCTATCCTTGCATTGTTGGTTCCTGCGCCTATCAAACCAAGGGAAATAATTGCTGCCTGTAGGAGTCAAATGATACATCAGTCCATTGGTGCAAATTAAGTCAATGAAATAACTACTACCTCAACCGTGAGTAGCGAAAAGATAACTCACCATGGCAACTTCTGAATCTGTGTCATGGCTAAGCCGGCTCAAGGTGTCCATAACAGTCACCTGGAATTATGGAAAAGATTTGAGAGTAAGAGCAGTAATATTAAGCAGAAAAGTAAAATTGGATTTACAAAAAAGAATATTTACCTTTGGGTTTGATATACATAGGAGACCAAAAGCCAAAGGCACTGCTCGCCGAATGTTCTGTTCTCCATACTGTAGCACGCGCTCCAGAGAACGGATCTCCATATCAAGACCCAATTCTTCAGACATAGCAACCATCGCTAATCCAAGTACAGCTGGCCCCTGGTGGATATCACCGTTCTCTAGATGCTCTCCGCATTGAGCAAGAAGGTCTTGGACCTGAATAACTGAAGAGTCAGCCCCTAAACGAGAAAGAAGTGAATTATGTAATGCAACCACTAGCACACTTGATTAGATACCTTAAGGACATTTCCGGTTCCAGCATAGGCACATGAAAGAAGTGTCATATCACAATACTTTCTAATTTTCTCATTGAAAGTCTTTGAAACTTCGGCGGTAGCCTCCACATTTTCCTGCTCGACATTGGAATAAGTTGACACTGATAAGCTAGGGAAATAAGGATCGGGTACACGAACAAAAAATTAGTCTAGTAAAGCTAACTGCTGACCTGTTTGCCAAGGTACAAAAGTCCAAGTCCAAGAGGCAAGAAACGAGTGAGTGCTTCACCGAGTTCTGCCTCGCTCCGATCCATCAAAGCAAATATAATAGATTGTGCAACCTCTTCATTACAAGAACCAACATAAATCATCCCCAAACTAAGTGCAGCAAATGCAACCACATCTAGAGGTGCTTTTGCATCATTCAGTATTGGAGACAAACTGCTTCTTATCTGTCCAAACAGTGAGCATGTTATTGTATTGTCGACAGAACATTCAACCTAGCATTATAGGTAAGAAGATAACACGTCTTTACCTGATCATTCTGGGAACCTGCATATGCAATTCCGAGACCCATAATAGCACCAATTCGGACAGATGAATCCTCTTTGTCAATATATTCTCCAAGAAGGGCTAATGCCTGAGAAAGAAAGCTGAGTAAAAAGATTGAAACGCAAAAAATAATAAACACAGGGATATCAATAAAATCGGAAAATAAATTAACTCACAGGATCACAATCATTCTTAATGCCACAATTAACAATCCCAACTCCCAGCAAAGCTCCAGCAATGATGGGATTATCATTACTATGGAAATATTTGTCGAGTTGAGCAAGTCCAGAATCAACATCCCACAACAGAATCATACCCTAGCATAGAGAAACAATAACATCCTGTTACAACTTTTACTTCTAAGATATGAACACAGCTAGTCAATTTTCCAAGTAAGTCCTGATACCAGACTAGCAGCTGCACTGGTCTTTCCATGTTCTTTATTTTTGAAGAGCCAGTTTCCAGCTGATCCACTGGTTGAGTCTGATGGCACCGTCATTAATTTGTCCTGCAACAAGGAAATATATCAAAAGGGAATTTTTACAAATTTCTTGCTATTTTGCGCATCATAAGATTCAGTAATTATACCTGGCCAAAACCAGCATTTACAAATGCATTCACAAAAGTTGCAGCAAGATTTTGTCTAGCTGAATCCACACTTGGACCAGAGCTAGCCCTGCCATCAAGCAAGTGAGCCTGCAAGATTTCATTGGACAGGTAAGAGACTGACGTAAATATATCCTGTAACCAAACAAATCAGTAAGATGCATAAATCATAATATTCAAGTAAACTGATATACCTTGTAGATATCTTCAGGCGTCTTGGCCTCCATGACCTCAATATCCCTTGCAAGGGTCAGATATCCTTCACTCAACTTAGTGTTGTTAACAATATCCTGTAGCATTTCTCTATCATCGTCATTTTCAACCATCTCACGGTCAAGCTCAAAGGTGATACCCTGCATGGAGGAATATCAAGAGAAAAGAAATATAAGAAAGTAAATCATTAGATACTGCACTTCTATGCTGATTTTAAATAATTAAGAACTTACATGACGTGAAATCATGTAGCAGAACTGTTTCTTTTTTAGCAGATCCGTACATGAGGTAAATACTTGCTTCACATACTGCAAAATGGGAAATATATATCATACGAAAAATATATAACATAGAGGGAAGTTTTTCCCAGTTACCGCCATGGCGTAGAAAGAGTATACTAAGTTCTAATCTATATGAAGATTAGAACCCATACCTGCATGTTGTCAAGAAATAATGCAATTTGGAGAGCGTTTGGATATTCTGAAAACTTAATGTAGATCATGTAAGCAATATCTAGAACCAACATGTCATCTGGTCCTGGTAGAAACCTGAAGGACAAAAAAACGTACAATGTCAAAGGGAGTGATCATGTGCAAGATAACCTCGCAAAGCTCTTGTCTCATATGAAAATAACAGTATAGGTGGTCTAAATCCGCAAATGAGGGAGAAATGCTAATCAAATGAATAAGATTATCATAATTAAATTACTTTGCTGCACTTGTGAGATAGTTACACGTCCTCCTGAAATTTGTGCTGTCTACATGCTCAAGTAAGAGATCAAGATCCTCAACATCCATTAAAAGGTCAACAGCTTCGGTTTCTGCATTATGCTGCAAGAAACAAAATGGAATCCTTCAAAGATTGGAAAAAAAATACAAAAGGTTCCAACCTCAAGGCTGCCAACCGACCAAAAAAGTGAGCATGACAAGGATCTCACCTTCATGTGGAAAGCAACAATTTGCCGCACAAGACTCAATAAGTCCTCAATAGAGGACTCTTCACCCTGATTTAACAAAAAGAAAGAGTATAGAAATTTTTTAAGAAAGAATTCTAAACAAATAGAAAGCACATTGCTGTTAACAGACCAGCAAAGAAAACCCTAACATAAACTATCCATAATTTCGGTAGATTATGAGTAGAACTCTACTATTTCTAACCTGACGAATTGTATACTCTTCTGCAATCTCTCCGGCCAAATTCCTGACGTATTCGTGACCCCACGACCCGATGTCACCCTCTGATCCAGTCAACCTATAATTTAAGCTTTCCTGAAAGAGTAGTGTATATCAAAGGACCACCAGCAACAAAACACTACGTCAAATTCTACCCACACCACAAAATATAAATCTGCTAAGGTATATCATCAGAGAGAAACCAAAAAAGGAAACCAGTGATATTAATGTGAAGCCAATAACAATAATCCAGTAATATTTTTGTACTTATCCTACAAAAATAGCAAGACAGCATACCCTTTCACCCTCAGCAGACATGGTCAGTGCCAGGACAGACAGTATATCGGCCAACAATTTCTGCAAA
>KE156380.1:0-13123 GCA_000411055.1 Leavenworthia alabamica
CATCGCCGGCTACATAACCGGCGAAACTAGACCGGTGAATATACATCAAAATATCTCCGATCATATCTCTATCTCTATATCCAAATAAGTAACTAATTTTCAAAAAATTAAAAAATCAGGATTAGGATTTCATATTTATTTGTGAAATTAAACGAAAATTAACCATTTAAATTTCAATGAACCACAATATCCTTGTTAATTAGACTATAATCAATCCATATAAATAACTAAATTTCAAAAACTCCAAAATCTAAAAATCAAAATTCACAATTATGTTTGAAAACTTACTTTAAGAAGATAATATGATGATTGATGAAGATTTCTAATGATTTCTACTCGAAAACGAGATCAGTTCATCAAAAATTCTGAGTTAGATAATGGAGATTTGAGAGGTTAGGCGAAGATAAAGTTCTTCTCTGTGTTTTTTTTTCTCACCTTAGGGTTAATCTATTGGTTTGATTGAAATAAAAAATTACTAAACCAAATAAATTAAACCTAACCAAACCAAAGTATCAATCGGTTATCAATAATATGAAGAGAATGAGAATCGGTTTTAATCGGTTTTTGAGCACCGAACCAACCATACTCGATGATGTGTTGTTCAGATCTATCCGATCCGACGGCCCAGGACGAGGTAAACTGGATTAATTACAAAAACTAAGGCAACTTAATCAGGAAACAAATATATTAATTTTAAAACAAAAATATATATATATATATATATTAATATTAAAACAAAAAAAATATATATTAATTTTAAAAACAAAAAAAGATATATTAATTTTAAAACTAAAAAAAATATATATTAATTAAACTAGATACTGTATTTGCGATTTTCTTTGATTATTTTACACTAATATTTTTGTTCTATGATTCTATCGGATATTTAAAATATTTTGTAAAATAAAATTATAAATTTAAATTTTATTAACGCGCCTCGCTTCGTTTATTTTCCTGAATTTTCTTAATTCGTTTGATTTTTGTTGACTATAACCCAGCCAAATTAGGGAAACGGGCGCAACGCGCTTTTCATGAGCGTGGGAGTTATGTTTAATTAATAATTTGTGGACATGTTCTCTGTCTATTTTGCCCTTGCAAATTCAAACCATATGCCGAAAAGAATAAGGCCTGGCCCATATAATACCAGATCATATAAATGAAATAGTAGCATTAATATATAGCCCAATAAAGAAACGATTAACTCATTTTAGACTAGTCCTTGCAAATTCAAACCATATTCCTACAAAGATAAAAAGGATTGGGCCGTATGATACAAGCTTATTTAAACAGGTAGCATAAATATAATAGCCCACTATAGCAAACATTTTATAAACCAAAATTTCATAGAGTGAGCCCATACTTAAAAAGCTATTTATGTGCAATATATGTGTACCTAGATCATTAATACTTACAAAGATATGTTTGTTAAAATATCAAATAAATAGATTATTATATGCGAGTTTAGCATCGCAGAAAAATATATTCAAAATATATATTTTAATGGGCAATTCTCAAAAATACCATCAAATTAACTTTAATTTCCACAAATACCATTAAAATTAATTTAAGACAAAATTAACATTTAATAATTTAATTAAATTAAAATTAGATTATATTTTTGAGAAATTACACAAAACCCAAACAATAAATATTAAACCCAACCACTAAATAACTCAAATAATAAAAAACTAAACCCAACCACTAAATACTCAACCCAAACATTAAATTAAAAATATGATTTTAATAAAAAATGGTATGTATGTCTAATTAAAGAAATTAATGTAAATTTGTCCCAAAAACTATAAATGATGGTATTTGAAGGAATTACTCTATTTTAATTAGTTCGTATGATATATTATTTAATATATATTAATTGGGTAAAATACTATTTTTTAATTAAAATTTTGATTATATAAGTTGTCAACAATGTAATATTTTTTTCAAATACCAAACACAAAAAAAACAAAGTAGTTGATCGACTGATAATTTCTGTAGCTTATGAGATGGATGTAAAACCCTAAAGACTAAACCTTTACCATGACCAATCCACCTCATAAAATAATTTAGGTTTCATGATATTGGGCCTTGTATTTCTTTTCTAATTCAATTAGTAAATGGGCCTTAAAGTTCTTTTCTAATTTAATTCATAATTGGGCCTTGATCAGTTCTTTTATAATTCAATTCATAATCCAGTTCAACTTCCAAATACAAAAATCTAAATAACCCAATATACTAGATCCTGTAAAAAAACCGAATCTAACTTACAGAACCGAACCAAACAAAATTTTAAACTGATTCGTAGAAATAATTTATTACGTTCGGTTTTCAGTAAAATCCGAATCGAACTGAAAAAATCTGAATAAACCAATTTTTTTTAAAAAAATTTTAGATTTTTATTTTATTTTTCTGTTCAAATATTTTCTTATGTATTTATTTATTTATTGTTTATCCTAAATAGAAACAAACTGAACAAATCGAAAGAACCGAAAATAGAAAACTGAGATAAACCGTTATTTTTATTTTAAAACCGAACCGAAACTACAAAAACTAAAATGATCAAATGTTTTTTTAACCCAAAACCGAATAAAACCGAACCGAACTAAACTATAAATTTTAAACCAATCGAAACTCTTTTAAAAAATCGAAATACCAAAAGCACCTAAATTTAAGACAGCATATGTCAAAAATATGGGAAACTCACCCTCTCAGAGAGAGGGTCTCTGTGACTCTGTCTACTAAAAACTCTGCGTTTTAATTAAAAGAAGCTTGTATTTAAAGAACAGTAACTGATTTTAGAATTTTCTTAACAGACAAATCAATCAAACAACTAAAGCTACTCAGAGGCTATCATCATCTTCTCTCTGTGCTCTCTTCTCTTCAATCAAAGGTATTAAACGTGTACATTGCATATATGTTTTCTTTTACGATCATTTTCTCGGCATTCTTGTATTTTCTTTCAGTTTCTTTCTATTTCCTTTCTCGCGCTTCTTAGAAATTTTCTCTTCATATACATTTCTCTCTGTTCTCTTCTTCAATCAAAGGTATATATGTTTTTTTTACTTATGATCTTTGTTTCTTGCGTAATGAGTATTACACAGATTCAATCAAAGGTATTAATCATGTACGATCATTTTCTCAGCATTCTTGTATTTTCTCGGCATTCTTATATTTTCTTTTACTTTCTTTTGGCGCGTCTTAGAATTATCTGTTAAGTTAATTAAAAACGGCGAACAGTTCTAAAGTGAAAAGTGAGAATGACAAGAAATTAAAAACCAATGCAGAATGGGAAGAGTATTTGTGTTGAACAAAGAAGGAGCTGTGTATAGATGTGCTACGCCTTCATGTGGTATTCAAATCGCTCTAAGCACTACTCTTTTGGATTACTGGCGTGGTTTATACGAGTTTTATGATGTGTAAGTTTTATTCATCTTTTTTTTAATAAACTCATATATAACATTATTATATATTTGTGTATATATATACAGGTACAATGTTATATCAAATGATGAGAATCTTGTTAACTATGGTGATGCTGATTCATGGGGTTCTGAAGTATTGTGCGTTAATTGCATGACGTCTCTTGGTTGGAGACGAGCTCCAAGCGTTAACAATCCAACTGCGTTACCTTTATTTTGCTTACATCATCATCGTCTAGTTTCACCACCACCTCCAACGCCGCCATCACCACCACCACTACCAGCACCACTGTCACAACCTCCATCACCACCACAGCCACCACTATCACCACCACTGCCACAACCTCCATCATCACCGCCACCATCACAACCACTTCCACAACCTCCATCATCACTGCATTTGCCACCACCACCGCCACCACCACTGCCACAAACTCCATCATCACTGCCACCATCACAACCACTGCCACAACCTCCATCATCACTGCATTTGCCACCACCTTCGCCACCACCATTACCATCACCACCACCACCATCATCATCACCGCATTTGCCACCACCATCACCACCACTGCCACAACCTTCATCACCGCTTTCGCCACTACCGTCGCCATCACCGCCACCACCATGACCACTTCCACAGCCGTAATTGATGCATTAGTTACATATAAACAAACCTTGTAGAGATTGATAGTTTCAAGTCATTCTAATACAATTCGTAAATGGGCCTTGAAGTTCTTTTCTAATTCAATTCATAATTGGGCCTTGAAATTCATTTCAAATTCAATTCGTAAATGGGCCTTGAAGCTTATTCATGTCCATATCTAAATAATACCAATGAAACCACTACACTAAATCAACAAGAGTAATGAATTTTAACTATGAACTTATATATAACAATGAGAACAAAAGAAAAAAAAAATTCTATATTTAATCTGATAAAAAAAACTGTATGTGTTTTTATTTAGTAGTCTCTTGAGTTTTCCACTTGACAAAACTTGGAATCACACTTTTTCTACTACGTTTAAGTCTCCGGTTATAACTTATTCGGTTCCTAGTTGAAGAAGACCGAACAATCCAGTTCTTGTCTTCTTCAACAGCTCTGTTCCATCTTTCTTTAAAAGTTTGAAGTTCCCATGTTGATTGTCTCCTTATCTACTCACAAAAACACACAAATTACAAAAACAAATACATTCCCAAAACAAGATTAATAAACTCACTCACCTCTGTTCTTGAATCAAAGGTTACAGAACCACGTCTCTGTATATACACAAGAAAAGATCAAATACTTTGTTTTTACAGTTCTAACAATGAGTTAAACTATAGTTTTTACCCGAGTAACTCCGCTGCGAGCTGAGTTCTGTAAAAAAAACAGCATTGATTCATCGGTTTTTTCGAGTAAGTTACAAGAAGAAAATGAAGATCTTATACCTTCTTTTCGGGATCACCGGTTCCACCTAGTGTTTGAATACCTTGATGGAAGATATATTCACTATCAACAATGCCTACTTTCTTGCTGCGGTCACCCTATACCGACATTGTTTCGAAATCCGATTCATATAAAAGATCCAATTTAAGTTATGTTAATGCTAACTAGTGCTGGCCATTCGGGTAAATGGGTTGGGTTCGGGTAAAACCCATTCAGGTTCGGGTATATCAGGTTTAGTAGTTTAATACCCAACTGAATAATTTTGTCCGGATCGGTTTCGGGTTAGGAAATATTGAAAAAATGATTAAATTTTTTTAAAAATTAACTAAACTTTCTCAAATATAACTAAAATTTTAGGATAATTAATTATCTCTATATAATTAGATTTCGAGTTTTAACGGATGAGTTGGATTCGGGTACGAGTTTTCGGGTGCAAAAGTCTAGCATCCAATGGAATAATTTTTCAAATTCGGATTCAGATAGTATTTTTTGGATCGGGTTCGGGTGCTTCGGGTAGGTTATTTTGCCCATGACTAAATTGCTAACAGAAGCTAATTTATGTTTACCTGAGCACAGTAACCAAGTTTCATATCCATTCCCCATCCATGTACCAGATCATTCTACAAAACCACGAAAAATAAATCAAGAAGATTCGCTTACAGTTTCATAAACGAGTCGAGTACATTACTTGTATTAGATTCCAAGTGCAAAACCAAGCAGATCTTGAAAACACTGGAGCCATTCCTTCAACAAATCTGCGAAAACATAAAACAAAACAATGAAACAAGAGAAGTCTTTAAAACTGTTATGCTGTGTAAGAAATGTTACCCTGTACAAGGAGGCCCTTCACTAGCATTTGAGCATTTCATATTGCCTCTACTATCGTAAACTCGTCTGCGGTTTTATAGTGTAAGAGTTAAGAAAAAGAAACAAGTATAAAGAGAAGTTGTTTAATGGAACTAACCTATGGAATATTTTCGTTCTAGACCGAACTGTAATCCTATGATGAACTTCAGTTGAGTTAGGATGCAAAGCTGGTTGAGATATCTCTAGTTCAGCTGTTTTAACTATCTTCAAATATCTACAAAGATACAATTTTTATAAGCCAAGATTTTAACTTTACACAAGTGAAGAAGTTAATGAAACTTTATACCTTTGAGGGTTGAAATTCTCAACTCCAAGATCTTCATCCCAAAGAAAAACATAATCGTAGATCGATACGATATCAGGATGAAGAAACCTTTTTGCAAACCACCTGGATAAAACCAAATACTTTATCAAGATATGATCTTACTAAAACTTTATATCGAAAACATCGGTATACCATTTTGTTTGGTTATGTGCAACTATGTGTATAGCTTTTGAACTCCACTCAAGATCCCACCATTGATCCATGTTTCCATCATAATGAAATAGAATAACTGTGAAATTCGCCGGAAGAAACTGAATACAACAAACAATAACATTAGATAACACAAACTATTCACATAACAGCTTACATTGACAAAAACCAAACTCACCTTCTTTACAACGGCATCGACATTATCCTTTTGTTTAAGTCCTACTGGCATTGCCAACAAGTTACGGTTGGTTAATTCGCCGCTCTGTTGTAAAACAACAATCAGAAAACTCTTCTTACCAACATTGTAGATTCTAATCCTTATAACAAAAATCTAACCTTTGATCTTAAACTACTACTTGACCAAAGTGGCTTCATCTCCAAATCTGATCTAGACTGTATGATACCGAAAGGTAAGCCTTTCAACTCATCATTGACTGGTTCAGATTCCTAAACAAGATTGATCACACACGAATAAGAAACTAAAACATTAACAAAGAGAAACTCAAACTGTTGTCTTACCTTTGCCATCTCAAATGGATAATCAGTTTCTTCAATCTGAAACCAAACACATGTACAAATGAAAAGAGAAGTTTACACATTGTCATATCGAAACAAAACGACTCGAAGGATCGATCAAAATGACTTATTTCATTATACCTCAGTCTGTTCAAATTGGATATTAGTAGTCTTATACCAAAAGATCACAAGTACTATACACATAAGTACCACAATTGGCTTCATCTTCCACCCAGATTTACCCTACAACATACCCACATCAATATCGAAAAAAACCGAAACATTGATAACCAAAAGATCTAATGTAATTTTAACTTACCCCTTCTTGAGCATTGTTTCTTCTCTTAACAAGTGACTTCCATGATTTAATAGAAGGTGGTAAATCATGTTCCATAATCTATTAACCTAGCTACTCAACCAAAGCCACAGTCTTTGTTTTGTTGTTACCTTATAAACAAAAAAACAGAGAACAAAAGAAACCAAATTCAAACCTTAATAGTTTCTAACCAAATCTTCAATTCTAATATAAAAAGTTGATCTACCCACATGCAAAGAAACAATCTTTTCTATAATAATTCAAAGGCTTCAAATAAATAATACCTAATAAAAATCGAAACTTTATAACGATGATGATGTGAAGATTATAGCTTTAAACAAAGGAAACAGAGATGAACATTCTTGGGTCACTATGAAATCGAAACTGATATGGATTTGAAGAAACAAAATGAGTTTTTTTAATGAATTGATTATTTATAATTTTGTTTTTTTTTTTCAGATCTAAGAGATGTTTAATAAAACTGATGAACTGAGCTAATTAAAAAAAAATGTTTGGTTTAATTACACATTTAATTAACAAAAACAACAATAATAAAATTAGTCATTTAAAGCTTATATATAGTTAAAATGAAATATTAATGGCGGTGCAATAAATTTCATAAGATGGAAGAGAAATCTGAAAACTTACAGATTTCAGATTCACAGAACCAAACACAGAAGACACGTTTTAGAAAGAAATTAAAGTAAAGCTTAGATTTTTTTTAAGTTTTATAGAATTAAATCGAAACCAAATCCAACAAAGAAAAAAAATATCTAAGAAATAAAAAAAAATAAATTCATTGGTGGAGTGATTCGTGTCATCATCTTCTGATATTTTATCTTTCCTCCTCAAAAAAATAATAATTAATTTAAATTATTTAGTTTTGAAATGTAGATTCTACGACCGAATAAAGAGCATTATCAGAATAATATATTAATTAAATAATAGTAAATGTATATTTTATAATGTAATAAAAATAAAAAGTGTTTTACATGTGTTAAAGTTGTTCAATGATTTTACAACTATTAATATAATAAGAAATGGGTAGAACATGTCTGTGGTTTGCTCTTAAAGCAACTCCACGAAACACTAATAAAGAGATTTATAGTTCTCGAGTTGTTCAACTAGAACATGACTTATTAGTTTATAAACTCGATTTTGATTGGCTGTCATTTTCAGTTTTGTCCAAAAGATTTTGTTAGCTAAAGATGGTAAGTCGTATACTGGGCCAGGTCCGGCCCAATATTTATAAGGTCCAAAGAAAAGAATTTTTTTTTTGCCTAAAATAATAAAATATATTTTACATGTGTAATATGATCTATTAACTGACATATATATATATATATATATATATTTTTAACTATAATTTTGAGAAGTTATTTTTTAGTCATGGACATTCGGTACTGTTTGGTTTAAGGCGAGTAAATCGATCAGAACATTTTTGTTTTTAATTTGGTTTTTAGTTTGGTTCGGTTCGATTTGGTTTAAATTAATATTTGGTTAATCAAATAACGGTAAAAAATCATGTTTCAGTTCGGGTTATTCAGTTTATTCGGTTTAATTTACATCGAATAAAACAAACCGAAAGGTGAATTTTCAGATTTATTTGGTTCATTTGGGTTAATCGGATTGAATTCAGAAATAATTTTTTTACCCAAAACCAAACCGAATAAACCGAAATGGACAAACTGATATTTTTTTCGGTTTTACTTCGTAACTAATTTTTATAAACCGAATAAACCGAAAAAAAGTAAACTGAATAAACCGAATGGCTAGGGATATTATTTTTGATGAGACTAAACAAATTTTAATCCGGTAAATTAAATAGTAATAATATATGTCAATCTGATGTGGGTGGCCTATATGTAACCTTTGTGTGTTCTTGACAACTTCTATGTTTACTGGGCTAATTATGACTATATATTATAATTTATTATTTCATACATTCGATAAAACTGAAACAATACATAGAAAATTAGCATGATTCATACACAAAGATGATACACATAAATCGAAAAATTATTCAAATTTTTTTCTATCAGTTCAGTTCCTTTCAGATATATCTAGAATTTCTACAACAATATAATCAAAAGAAATACAAAAGAACAAAATTATTACACATATAAATAGTTAATTCTCATGGTTATTCTTATTACACTAGAGATTAAAAGATGATCACTCATTGATGGGCACAACATGAACTCCAAGTTGATTAATCATGTTACTTGCTTTTCCATGGAATCCAACAATTTTATAACCTTCTTTGTAGAGTATAAAGCTTGACGTAGATTCGAATCCGACAGGTATAGATGTTCGTTTATTTGTCTTAAACCTAAGCATAGTTATAACTTCCACTTCAGTTCCAATAACTTTGTCGTAACAACCGTACACAGCCATAATATATTCACTTGGATAATCTAGGTCAAACTGCAAAAAAAAATATCAATTTAAATTGTAAAAACATAATAAACCCTAAAAGAAAAATCAAATTCATAGGTATATATATACATATTCACTTGGATAGTCTAGGTTGCAAAATATATATATATATAAATTGAAATATATATATATATANTAAAAACATAAGCAATCCTAAAAAGAAAAATCAAAGTCATAGGTGTATATATACTTACTTCTTTGACTTCAAGAGGTGTTTTATTCCCATGATCATCTCCAAGAACCATTCGAGTATCTTTGTCATAAACAAACTTAAGAAATGAGACACCATTACCACAATGTCCTACGTAAATTTTCCTAACATCTTCAAAAACACCATCGTCCCATGAACTTCCTCTACAACCACCTTGTGGTCGTAGTTTCTCTGCTGTAGGAGGTGGTATTGGAGAATAATATGCACCAATAGCAACAAGATCACGATCATTATGACGTCCATGGAACCCAGCCACACTATAACCTTTGTTCTCCAACATGAACTTAGTACCAGACACATTTCCAAATGTCTGAGAGATTCTTCCATCAGATGATTTGAAAATGAGTGAAGTAACTCTCATATCAGTTGCTCCAAACCTTTTGAATGTTCCTTCCACAGATGTGATCACTTCATTTGGATAGTCTAGCTCAAACTACAATAATATTAGGGTTTAATAAGAATATAACCAAGATAATAAAGTTCCCATACCGGAAAGATCTACTATTAGCTAGGAATAAATATCACACATCGGAAATTGAACATAAGATCTCACTAATATCTAAAAATAAAAAGTT
Source organism: Leavenworthia alabamica (assembly GCA_000411055.1). NCBI lineage: Eukaryota > Viridiplantae > Streptophyta > Magnoliopsida > Brassicales > Brassicaceae > Leavenworthia > Leavenworthia alabamica. Next base: position 10,245 of record KE156380.1, read on the forward strand.
ATTTTACTTATATGTTTCATATCGGAGATTGAACATAACATCTCACTAATATTTAAAATAATGAATCAATCTATTCATTATCAATTAGTTTTGAGCCCATTACCTAGCATGATATCATAACTAGATCAATACATTGTCCAAACCGATCTATCAGCCTACCCTAAAACTAGATATACCGATCTTTGTCCAAAAATACCGATAACTATGCTTAGAAGAACCATCATTTCGAAAACACTTAGAACCATCAATAAACAGACATATATACATATATATATATATATATAAAGATTTTATAGTTTGAGTTTGTAGAATCTTTAACCTCTTCTTCTTCTCCTTCGTCTTGTATACTTTGCCAACCATGTTGACGTTCTACAACTGCTCCATTGTGGTAATGAAATGTAATGCACTTTATATTAGTAGTATTATAATTAACATATACTGTTCTTATGCTTTCAAAGACACCATCATCCCAAGATATGCCTCCACTACCACCATAGCAATTTGATTTAGTAATTGGTACCGTTGTTAAATAAGCTCCAAGAGAGTTAAGAGTCTTGTCAGCATATCCATGAAAGCTTATGATTTTTTTACCTTTGTCTCCAAGTAAAAATTTCTTACCCTTTTTATATCCAAACATTTCAGAAGCTCTAAAGTTAGTTTTAAACTTAAGTGATTGAATAACACCAGATGTAACGTCGTAGTAACCTTCTACGTATAATATATGTTCCTTGTAGAGATAGTTAATCTCAAACTGCCAGAAAAAAATTAAAACAATTAAAAAAATATTATAAATTAGGTAATTCTTTACTACTAAATTTAGTTTTAATTTAGTGAATATTATTATAATTAATTTACAACAAAATCACCATTGAATTAGAATTAAATTTTATTTTGATGAAATTACATAAACCCTAAACAATAAATATTAAACTCAAACACTAAATATTCAACTATAATATTAAATACTAAACTCTAATCACTAAATAAAAATTCTAAACTATAAATAAAAAATATTTAACTATAATCTTAAATACTAAACCAGAAGTAATTCTTAAACCAAAATTTTAAAGCATAAACAATAAATACTAAATCCAAACATTAACTATTCAACCATAATTTAAAAAAATAAAAAATAAATTCTTATAAGTTAGAATTTTATTTATATACCGTTTGTGTGAAACCACTAGTCGAGTGACCATGGATTGATCCATTTTGAGGTTTTCCATTCTTGACATAATCAAATTTAATGTATTGAATACCTTCAAAGCCACCTCTTACATGAATCTTTGCTATATCATCATGATCAACTCCATCATCCCATTGATGACCTCTCTTGTTACCTTTTGCTTTCAATTTAATAGGATTGTTCCATGTGAAATATGCTCCAATGGAGATGATGTTTCTATTCCTCATATATCCATGAAAACCAATTATATACTTCCCCTCAACACCAAGTGTAAACTTGTCACCTTTTTCATATCCAATGAGTTCTGAAACCCTAAAATTTGTTTTGAATTGTAGTCCTTGAATGTAACCAGATCCATGATCATAGTAACCCTCAACAGATTCAAGTTGTTCATTCTTGAGATGGTTTATCTCAAACTAAAACATAAAAAGAACGTAACAAAAATATATTAATCCTTCAGTTTTAAAAAAAAGTATCGTTTGACTTATTTCACACGAATTAAGAAAATATTTTAAAATGAAAATATGTTCTTATTTAATATATCTATAACTAATTAATAATAGCATGACTATAAATGTTTTTATACTTAAATAGAAGGTAAATTTAGAAATTAGATAAAAGAAAATGTAATGAAAACGTAAAACGATATTTTTTTAGAAACACAATATTAACTCTAAATTCTAAAATAATTTTTTTCGAAAACGGAAAAAGTATAAACTAATTTAATATAATTCATATATTCAAAAACATACTTACCACCTCAATGAAACCTTTGTGTCTACGACCAACAAGTGTTCCAAATTTTAAAAGTCCATTTTTAACATATTCAAACTCAATATAAACAATGCCTTGAAGACCACCTCCAATAAAGATCTTGGAAACACCATCATGGTCATATCCATCATCAAATGTAAACCCTTTTGTGCTACCTATTGCTTCCAACTTATGTGCCATAGCAAACTAATTTGAATCTTTATACATAAACAATAAGTTAAAGGAGATTATTCAGAATATACCAGAATTTATGGCTAAACAATTAAAGAATCTGTATAGAGAAGAAGAGAAGAATATGACCTTTGGTGGTAGAGGAGAAGACGACTTGATGATCAAGGATTAGTTTGGTGAATAATGAACATGGTTGTCCATAAAGTGATGTATTTGTATATTATGTGAGAATTTGTCTTAATACACAAATTTGTCAACGGCCAAGTGTATATTTTTATATCTATGAATAGTTGAATACTAATTCCTAGGAGTAATATTATATAGGCATGTTAGAAACTTCAATTTTATTATTGAAACTTTCCAATATTTTGTAGTGATTGAATAATCATAGCAATTGTGATGAATACACTTTTCTTATATGTACAATTGTTACAACTCAGATCTTTCACGGCAGCTACTGTGCTTATCAATCCAGCTCAATACTCTTGTTGTACTTCCAGAATGTAATCGAAACAATGAAATTTGTAAGCAAAGAATTTAAAAGACTTTAAGAACACAGCAAGTTTGTTTACCCAGTTCGAAATGCCGAGATGACAAATCTACATTTGGGGCTGGATTCAATCCAGCAATCCACTAGAATAGGAGGTTTCTTTACAAGCTTTAACAAGGTACAACAATGGTGACAATCTCTGCTCAAAACCAGAATCAGAGATACAAGAAGAAGAAGATGACAGAGAATGAACAAAAA
>KE156380.1:46031-56959 GCA_000411055.1 Leavenworthia alabamica
AAATGAAAAATAATATCGAGAAATGGAAACAACAAATATCAATCGATAATGTTTTAAGTTAATTAAACAAAATGTTATATATTTATATTGTTCTAAGCCTAGATGAACTCTTGATTCATTCGAAGATATTTTTTGTTTCCAAAAACATAAGTACTAATCAGCTGGTGAATGGTTAAGTCGTCATCACAAACATTTTATGCTTGGAATAACCCATATATTTTTCAAGTAACTTTCAACCAACAAGTGTTTACACATTTTGGACCAAGAAGAACATGAGACTATACAATGATCTTAATCCAAACACACAACATCATCATCTGCAATATCTTATTTACGAATTAGTGTTATTAATTATATGTTTTGACCATTTCATTGAGTACAATTACGTAACATTTACTATAATATACTTTTTGGGATGGTGACCATTTCAAAGGATGTTTTTACTTCTTTTTCAACGTGTGCTTTCTATAAAAGAACAAAGGAAAAGTATTAAATACGTCTTTGAAGGTTTTTTTTTTTCTATCTTTTAATTCTTCAAACTACATGAGAAAATACAAAAATGCTTGCAAGTCAAAGATAAGAATAAATTTATTATTTTCTTGAAGTATTTTCAAATAAATTACAAATATTTTCTTGAAGTCCAAAGTTAGAAAACGAACTTTGAATTCTTCCTAGAATTACTATTTTTGAATATTTTGAGAGCAAAATATTTTCTAAGATTCAATCCGACTTATCTTATAATTTTATAAATTATAATATTTGGAGTATTACCAAAAAAAATTATAGAATATTTGGATTTTGTATAACCAAGTTTGAATATTGTAAATAAAAGAAATGTGGTGTAATTTTTTAATCACCATACAATTAATAAAAAAAATGTGGTATATTCATAGATAAAACCTTTACGTGCTTGTATTTATTTTTTTGTTTAATATTTAAATAATTTGATTTTGTAATTTTACATAATAGTTTTAGTTTTTGGACCAATCCGGATTTGAATACTACTCTTTGACCCAACAAGTCCAACGTTAATTCACAAACTATAGCTATAACCATTATATATATAAACACATATCTATTTCTTACCAATCTAAAACCTAGTTCTTGTTCCACTACTCTACAAAAAAACATATAAAGAAAACATAATAAAAACCAACTCGTTGTTAACAAAACATATCCAAATCACTCTTTCGAACTATTCGATCGATGCAACGTTTATTAACACATTCCTCAAAACTCACATACACAACAACAAGATACATAGCTAAACCAACCCTACAAAACCCTAACATGTGTGATATTTTCATCAACCATCGAGGGATCGATACAAAGAAGACTATTTCAGGGCTATTATATGATAATTTCACTAGACTAGGTTTAAATGCTTTCTTGGATAGCAAGAGTTTAAAGCCAGGAGATAGGCTTTTCATTGAGATCAATACAGCAATCAAAGCATGTGGAGTTGGTATTGCTGTTTTCTCTCCTCGTTATTGTGACTCTTACTTTTGTCTACATGAACTCACGTTGCTTATGGAGAGCAAGAAGAGAGTTATACCTATCTTTTGTGATGTTAAGCCATCGGAACTTCATGTTAAGGATGATCGTACATGTTCAGGTGCTGAGATCAAGAGGTTTCGATTGGCTTTGGAAGAAGCAAAGTATACCGTAGGACTTACGTTTGATACTTCTAATGGGTATGTTCTTGTGTTTTACTTATTCATCCATGCAAATATAATTTATTTTTTTAATATATTAAAATATTTGGCTACTTCGATAAAAGATATAACATATGTTTTTTAAAACAATTTGAATGTTATAATTTGATAAGTTTTAAAAATATAGAAATCTAGTCAAATTTCTTAATTATTAATTAATTACAACAAAACATTTTAAAATTAAAAAACAGTTTTTATTAATTAGTCATATAGCTAAGAATGATATGATTCTAATTCACCTCTATATTTTGCATTCAAATTTTGGAAGCTATTAAATTTAACTTCATTGCTACATAAATAAATAATAAAATATTATTCTATTTCTAGGTTTCTAAATTTAGAGTAAAAAATATACTAATGGTTTACAAATATATAATTAGTAAGAATTTTAACTATGATTTATTCTTATTAGAGGAAACCCTAGACATATAAGTTTAATGTAAAATAACAAGCTTGTACTCTTGTACATATATATATCTTAAAATGTTGAATGCTTATATATATTTTCTTAATTAAACGATTTATAATTATTTTGCAGAGATTGGTCAGAGTTCTTGGCCATGGCATCGGATGCAGTTACGAAGAACTTGTTAGAAGTTGAAGAAAGGAGACAATTATTTAATTAGGTCAATCAATTAAGTGTTCAAAAATAAAGCGTGTGAAAATTTAATTATTTATTTTGTGATTTTGACTAATCATTTTTTCATAATATGTTGATTCTTTTGTTAAAATGTGGGATTGTTCTATAGCTAATGACCATACAAAATGTAACAAATTTAATAAAGAGTCAATTAGAGAAATAAATATAATCTTTCTCTTACTTTTGTTTTAATATAATCTTCCTTTATTCTAATGTACTATGTTTTTTAGAATCAAAACTATTTTAAGAAATAAAAAAAACTAATCCCTCAGAGAATCATAACTTCACAAGTTTTTTTTTTCTTTCATTAATTTTACTAGATAAAAAATCTGAACGGAACTTATCAAACCAACCAAATTAGAAAATAGGAAAACTGAATCAAATCGATGTTTTTCTTTAAATCGATAGATATAATTATTTTATTAAGTTCTATTTTACTAAAAATCTAACAAAACTGAAAAAGGCTAAATTTTTTTTTCTATTTAAATAATTTTTATATGTTTATTTTTATGTTAAAGCGAACAAACCAAAATAATCCAAATAAACTAAAAAAATTGAAATAATTCGTTATTTTTATTTTAAAATCGAACCAAACCAACAAAAATAAAATCAAACCAAATTATAAATTTTAAAACAACCAAAATTTGTTTTTAAAAACAAAATACAGAAACACTAAATTCTTTTGATCCAAACCGAACAAACCGGTCAAATGCCCTTGTCTATAAACCAAACTACTAGAAAACAAATAAACTTATTGAAGTAAGAAATTTCCTAAATTTCATGGTTTTTTATGTGTTTTATGTTGACATTTCTTTGTCATTGATATTTTTTGTTTTAAGTTTTAACTCATTTAGGAAAAGATAATAATAATTAATAAAAAAATCTTTTTTCATTATTTTTATTAGTAACTATAATGTAATAATAATAGGTCAATTCTCAAAAATACCACCGAATTAACTTTAATTTCCACAAATACTATTAATTTAAGACAAAATTATAATTTAATAATTTAATTTAATTAAAAATAAGATTATATTTTTGAAAAATTACACAAAACCCAAACAATAAATACTCAACCCAAATAATAAAAAACTAAACCCAACCACTAAATAATCAACCATAACATTAAATTAAAAATACAATTTTAATAAAAAATGGTATATATGTTTAATTAAGAAAATAATGTAATTTTGTTTTTAAAACTATAAATGGTGTGATATTAAAAGAAATTACTCATAATAATATTTTTTGGTGAAAAAATAATAATTTTTTTAATTCATGTAATTCTTTTTAATTATTAATATTTAAAAAACTGAAAAATAAATAATGAAAAAAACAACATCGAGGAGGAGCATAAAGATTAGTAGTGGGGACCACAAAATAATAGGTTCATGTTTATACAACCAAACTAAACCATGTGCTAGCTAAGCTTTAACTCATCCTTTGCTGTCACCCAAAGCTTCGTATCCAAAAGTCAACACAAAAAAGTCAACACATGTCTTCTCCTTTATCTTCTTCTTCTTCCTTCCTCTTCTTCTTCACTCATTACTCTCTCTCTAAACCCATGGATTCAAAAGCTATACTCGATTCCGCTTTGTTTCAACTCACTCCTACTCGCACCAGGTCTCACATCTTCTTCATCTACACCATAATTTAATTTGATATTATTTGTTAAAATAGTTTTTTAATTTTGTGAAGATTCGATCTGGTTCTCTTCTATGGAAATAACAAAGAGAAGCTAGCTTCTGGAATATTCCAACCATTTATATCTCAGCTTAAATTAGCTAAAGATCAGATCTCTAAAGGCGGTTACTCTATTTCTCTTCAACCTCCTTCTTCTTCTTCTTCTTCTTCTTCTTCTCATTGGTTTACCAAATCCACTTTTCATCTGTAATTTTTTCTTTCTCTGATTTTATTTTTTTGAAATTTGTTGAAATTGAACTAAATGTAAAACGTTTTAACAGGTTTGTGAGATTTGTAAACACGCCTGCGATTATTGAAAGATTTGCGAGTTTAGAGAATGAGATTTTACAAATTGAGAATTCTATTGAAGCTAATGAAATTGCTAATGATACTGATACTGAACAATTATTACAAGAAGGTATTATTAGTTTTGTAGTAACCGTTGACTTTAACTTTACTTTGTAATGTAATGTTTGTTTTGGTTATATTATTTGCAGGCTGTAATAAAAAGAAGTTTGAGAATGGTAATGAGGTTGAAGGAGAAGAGACATCAAAGTAACTTTTTTCTAGCTATGTTATAACTATACAATGCATTATGTAACTAATGTGAAAAACCAAGTGTTGTTAGCTTGACTATAGCAAAGTTTAGATGTCATATGATTGAGTGACGAAACTAATATTACATGATGTGGTTTCGGGCTTGGGGATTACATGTCTGAAAATGTAATGATGGGAAAAACCAAGTGTTGTTAGCTTGACTATAGCAAAGCTTAGAGATCACATGATGGAGTGATGAAACTAATTTATTACATGATGTAGATTCGGGCATAGGGATTACATGTCCGAAACCTATACGATACATTATGTAACTAATGGGAAAAACCAAGTGTAGTTAGTTTGACTTTAGCAAAGTTTAGATGTCACATGATCGAGTGACGAAACTAATATTATATGATGTGGTTTTGGGTCTGGGGATTACATGCTTAATTATTTTTTGTTTGTCATTTATTCAGGATTCAACTTAAACGTATTCTTGAAACTCGAAGAACATTGCTTAGGAGAGAACAAGCAATGGCTTACGCACGAGGGGTTGTAGCTGGTTATGAGATTGATAGTATTAATGATCTCATATTGTTTTCTGATGCTTTTGGAGCCTCAAGGTTAAGGTATGTAAAACCATTTCATCGGTTTTTACTCTTCTTTCGTTTTCTTTGCTATGAGATCTTTTTTTGAAAGTTTTTGTTCATTATGCAGGGAAGCGTGTGTAAAGTATAAAGAACTATGGAAGAAGAAGCATGGAGATGGGCTTTGGATGGCTGAATTAGCAGCTGTGAAAGCGTGTGCTCCTGCGGACATGTCATTGATAGGTTCTTCAGGGATCATCCTTACTAATGAAGGTTCTACTCTATCACTAAATGGTACAAACTCAATGAACAAATTCTTTAAGCGCTTATCTAAAACGTGAACTAGTGTGGTTGATTTGTAGATGACAATTCAGTAAAGATAGATCAATTTCCGTCTGGTGTTCCAAACTTTCAAGCACCAATGGGATGGCCAAACCATATGGCTCAATACTTCTATCCGCCTCCGTACCAAGGCTATCCTTACCCTCCATACCAAGGAAACACGCCGTGGCCTCCGAGAGACAAAACTTTCAAGAAAAAAGGGAAGAAGAAGTCTGATGAAGATGAGTCTAGTGAATCAAGTGAATCTGAATCGGATAGCGATGATTCTGCTTCGTCTTTGGAAGATCAAAGTAAAAGACATTCTCGTATATCAAAGAAAAACAAGAAGAAGTCATCTAAAACTGTTATCATCCGTAATATTAACTACATAACTCCCGAGGGAAGAAACGAAGACATGGAAGGAAATGAGTTTACGGACAACGGTTCTATTAAAGAGACAGTAGATACAGCTGTTGGGTTTCTCAATGGTCATAACGGAGACAAACAAAGTAATGAGAATTGGGATTCTTTTCAGAATATTCTCATGAGACACGACGATGGCTCAGATGTCGTAAATGAAGAGCATTTAACCTATAGAGACTCTAGTCTGGTTCCGGATTCAAGAAACGTTTCCTCGGGTGAGGAAAGTGTTCGTAGGCTTCGAAGAACGAGGGACTCAGCTGAAGACTCTATGTTACTGTTAAAAAGATCAGAAACGTTAAGAGATGAAAGCAAAGATATGTATAATGGTACATCAATGGTGAAGAAGTCAGAGACTGAAGAGGATTGGTTTACTTCTGAGCATCATACGAAACACAACTACGGAACAAAATCATTTGATGATAACATTTTAACATCAGAAGTTTCTGATAACTACAAGAAACATGAACTTGTCGACGATTCTTTCATGGTACATTCACTATCACTTACTTCTGATGATCTTTATGACTCAAGATGGAGACCAGATATTGCATTAGCTTCTGACATAGACAACAAAGGTCATGTGAATGAAAAGCGTGATTCGTATGAACCAAATGACCTTTGTATGATTCATGAACGTAACTCAGGAGACTCTTTGAGTAATGATTACTCAATAGACTTCTCTGTTGAAGCCAATGCAAGACTATCAAGTACCGGAACAAGCGATGAGAAGACTCCGGAAACACGAAAGACTAGAACTCCAAGTAGAACTAGAGGTGAAACTATGTCTAAGACTACAAAGAAACCAACAGTAACTAATAGAACAATGGTACAGAAGAATAAATTTGAAAAGGTAAGAACAAAAACAGATCTGAAAAGTTTGTGTTTCTTTGATGGTTTTTTAATTTTTTGGGGTTTTGTTTGTAGGAAGAAGAGATGAGGAAGAGAATAGAGAATCTTGTTATGGAAAGGCAAAGAAGAATTGCAGAGAGATCAGCCATGGCTGCATCTCGTAAAGCTTCGAGTCGAGCTCCTTTGAGTCGAGAAAGGGCAAAATAAACAAGGTAAAGAAAAAAAAACAGTTGGAATCAGTTAAAGCAGTTGGAAACAAGAGTTCAAATGAGATGGTCACTTGAAAAATTCTTTTGATACATAAGTAAGATGGTGTGGGATACTAAGCTTCTACTTGATATTGCTTGTGTTACAATTATTTATTTATTTATTTATTTATTTTGTTCTCAAAGATATTTTTGAATATTGATATTGTAATTTTATTTGGGTAAACTATTGAGATTTATATATGTTATGATTTTTTTTTATTTGATTTAACGTAAATCAAACATCAAAATCACTAAGAATATGAGAATAATGAACTCAAAAATATTATCCAATGGAATAATTTTTTGGATTTATATTTGGGTTTAAGAAAATTCGGTTGAGTTTGTATATATATATAGTTAAATAATTTTTTGGACTCCGACAGATAAAACTAGTCGGATTTATCATATCTAAGAATTTAATATCTAATGAAATATTTTTTGTGAATTCAGATTTGAGTTCGAGTAAAACTTGTGATAGTATTGTTGTTATAATATTATTTATGTAAAATTTGATAAATTATATGTTTGTGATAAAGATAAGAATAATTTTTTCTAATACCATCATTTATAGTTTATGAGATAAAATTACATTATTTTCTTTAATTAGATATAAATACCAATTTTTATTAAAATCATATTTTTAATTTAATGTTAGGTTGAGTATTTAGTGGTTGAATTTAGTTTTTTTTTATTATTATTTGGATTTACTATTTATTATTTGAGTTTTGTGTAATTTCTCAAAAATGTAATTTAATTTTTAATTCAATTAAATTATTAATGATAATTTTGTCTTAAATTAATTTTAATGATATTTATGGAAATTAACGTTAATTTGATGGTATTTTGAAAATTGCTCTAAAAAATAATTAGTTAACGAGTTGTTTTATAGTTTTTCCAAAAAATAAATAATCTAATATGAAGCTTTATTTTTTCATAATTTTATCTAATAATATGAAGCTTTACTTTTATAAACTACATACTATATATATCTTAAATTTTGGTTTATAGTGTTATAAAACAACTAAAAAATGTTTGTTTTATCACTAATAAAAAATAGAAAAGGTATAATCCTTCAAGTGAAACAGAATTGGTGTAACAAATACACATTATTAAACAAATATAGGATTAAAAAAACTCTATTGTTTTTAACTACTTACCCTAAAAAAAAAACATAATTAGTAATAAAACCGGTAATAACAAAAAAAAACAGAAAATATCTAACTAAAAATGAAAATAAATAGGTTTAACAAAAGAGTTAATAAAAAAATTGCCTATAAAAAAGACAAATTCAACATTTATTTTTCTTTGGCTCTCTCTTTCTTGAGAAAGTTCCATAACTCTTCTTGAACCTCAAACCCTAATTATATTTGCTCAGCACGATTCTTAATTATATTATTTTCCTTTAGCTGTAAGGCATTGAATATGTCTATACATATTTATTTTTTATTTTGAAAAATTCAACAAAAACAAAAAAAATAGTTTTTAATTAGACATTATAAAGCCGGAGTCACCGGCAAGTTATGACAGCCGGAAACTGTTTTGGAATTCAAACTACAATGTTGTTCGGTCGTAGAACATCAACCAAGTTACAGGTAGCTATTTTTTCTTGTTTCTTGATTTGATCAAGAAAACATTCTTGTTCTCATAAACTCTTCATTTGTATATATATATATTATCATAAAATATACATATTTTTGTTCATATAATTCTAAAATATACATATCTTATGTTCATATAATTCTTAAATATACATATCTTTGTTCATATAATTCTAAATATACATATCTTATGTTCATATAATTCTAAAAATATACATATTTGGTTCATATAATTCTAAAATATACATATCTTTGTTCATATATTTCTAAAATATACATATCTTTGTTCATATAATTCTAAAATATACATATCTTATGTTCATATAATTCTAAGATATACATATTTTGTTCATATAATTCTAAAATATATATATATATTTGGTTCATTTTGTCCATATAAATCTAGTTTTTATTATGTAAAAAAAAAANTGTTAGCATTAAATTTTATATTGTTATATCATCTTATATTTGATTTTATGCTTATGATCTTAACAAGTCATATTCTAAATTTTTTACATTTAATACAAAAATGTTATTAAAAAAAAATGTAAGAAAACCTTAATATATATCTCTCTTTTTTGTTTTTCAGCCTATAAAAGGGCAAACATCTCCTAGAGTAAGCAAGAGTAACAAACAAGATCTTAAATCTTCTTCTTCGTCTTCTTTTTCATCACCTAAAGCTACTACTACTACTTCACCTATACCAATAAGATCATCTAAGTCAATACTATCCGGAAGCAACCTAACATCATCAAAACGTGTTTCATCACCTATAGGAAACATCAAGAATGTTTCTATTAAAGAAGCTAAGAGTCCCAAGACAAGTAACTCACCTAAATGGACAGGCAATTTCATTCTTATGGTCGAGCTTCGTAGAAAGATTTTTACATTTAGAGATGTCATTGATCTTCCTCCTCTTGATGGTTCTCCTTCTATAACCGATGTGCGTAAAACCCGCAATGTGTCTTATCTTGTTATGCTTTATATGTTAGGTTTGATACTCACTTTACTTGTATTGTTGGTTAGATGGTGATGCATACAATGAAAGATCTTCAAAAACTATGTCCTGAGATCATCCATAACTCGCATATATCGGAAATTAGACGCGCAAATGTTGATAAGGTATTCAAAACATATGACTTCTTCTATATTCTAAGCAATGACCATATCTGAAAATTTAGAGGTTCTAAATAAAAAACTGAAAACCTAATAAAAATAAATATAGTTTTAAGTATATAGAAATATATTTGATAACATACAAATTATCAAATTTTTTTTTATATGCTATGTAAATATATACGAAAATATCTTTAAATAGAGATTCTCGAAAAAAACAGAAGCCCTAGACGAGTGCTTCAGTCTCCTATGCTCAGATACGGTCCTGGTTATAAGTTCACATTTCTTGAATCTGATCATATGTTTTTCCTATAGGTTCTTGACCATTTCTTCAAAGCTTTGAAATCTATTGGAGATTCGTGGATCGATGACCACGAATGGATAACTAAATCAAAGTATTGGAGTAGTAGTGTTGGGAAGAATCAATCCGATCGATTAGGTAACAAGAATAATCATCTTTTTAAAATGTTTTGGATTATTAAACACTCTTTAACATGTTTATGTAGTGGAACAAGTGTTAGCTGCATTAGATGGACTAATCAAGATGTCGAAAGAGAGGTTTGATATGATGGAGATTGATGAAGATGATGAAAAGAGAGAGTCTTCTCCTAGTCCGAGGACAAGTACAGCATCGAGCAGTCGAGTTTTATCACCATCTGATTCATTCTCTGATAGTAGAAGCTCGTTTTGCGGGTCACCAATTACACCAAGATCGGTTCTACCGGAACCGGTCATGGGTTCACCAGGAAGAGTTGGAGACTTTGCTAACTCAGCATCACATCTTTTGTGGAATATGAGAGTTCAAGCACTTGAGAAGCTTAGTCCTATTGATGTTAAGCGACTCGCTATTCATATTTTGTCACAGAAAGAAGCTAAAGAGGATGAGATTAATGCTGTTGAAGAGATCAAACAGAACAAGGAAGAAATAGATCATTTAGAATCTGTTGTTCTTGATGAGGAAAAAGATACTATCATGAAGATCTCTTCATTGGATTCAACATCAGAAAAAACTGCTCCAGAATTTTCTCCACCACCGCCTCCTCCTCCACTATCCATCACAAAATTTGCATCTTTACCATCTCAACCACCACCTCCGCCTCCTCTTCCACCATCACCACCGTGTACTGCTGATGTGGCGCTGTCAGTGCAACCTCCACCACTGGTTATGCCTTTTAAAAGCTCTGCTCCACCACCACCGCCACCACCTCCAC
>KE156380.1:65330-77493 GCA_000411055.1 Leavenworthia alabamica
TTACTCTTTTTTAATTTTAATATTTTTTATTTATTTTCAAAAATATCATTTAAAATTGAAATTACATTTACAAAAGAATGTTGTTTTATATTATTACTATTTAATTAAAATATATTAAATACAAATATATTTATATATTTAAAACATTTTTTAATTTTTATAAAATAAATCAGATGACACTTTTATAAGAAACATATAGTGTATACATAACACATTTAAATTATTAATTATCTAATATATTTATTTACAACAAAAATCATCTTTTTTTTTTTGGAAAAATCATCCAGCACAAAAATGACAATAAAAATATTAAAAAAAAAAACAAATTGCTCTAAACATTTCAAATACAAACAAAAAAAAACTATGAAGAAAAGAATCAATAAAAAGTTTTAAGAAATTGATAAAACAAAGAGAATTTTGAGATATAAAATACTTACAAAATCAGAGAAGACCTCTTCGTCTCTTGTAATCACTAACTGTTAACGTAAGACCATGTCTCTTACCATCATTCTCACTAACCTTACATCCCACTCTTCCTTCTATCACTTGTTTCCTCTCCATATACGCTTTTTGTACTCCTCCGTACTTCTTCAACGCCGTTAACGATACCGTTAGTTCAAAGCTATGAAGTTGATTCTGTTCTGTTCCTTGACTCATCAATGGAGCTTTTGTATCTATTAACTTCCCTGCTTCTATCACTTCTGTTCCATTGATCTCAACCGTTGATTCTACTACTACTTCATCTTTCCCTTTGTTTTTTCCATTGTAATAATTCGATGATCGAGTCCATCTCCTTGAAAACGGATCATATCCAGCTTCACCAACTTTAAGACTCGCCGATATCGATTTTACCTCAGATGCATTCTTGAAATTCTCAGCTCTGTTCTTTTTATTCATCTCTGCAAGTTTTAGTGCTTTTTTATCTACTTCATTCTTCTTCCGCGACGCATCGAGTTGTTTGATTTTCGATTTTATCCGTTCTACACTTGCTTCATCGTTTTTGCTTTCCGCAATTTCCAGCTCTTTTCTAAGCTTATCTTTCTCAGCAGCAATATTCATTGGTCTTATTGATGCTGATTTCTTCTCTTGTAACATTTGTTTAACAGTTTCCGCTGAGTAAACAAAACTGTTTGTTCTTTTGATTGCTTCTTTCTTCTCTGTTACATCTTGTTTTGTCGGAATACGACCATTTGTTCTCTCAACTTCTCTTATCCATTGTCTATACTCTTCTTCTAATGGATACCCATCTGAGATCATCGCCATTTGCCATCGAGCTGCCGAGGTTTCATTACCCCATATAACGTTAAGGTACTTATGTGTTGTTTTGTTTTCTAGCTTGTAAGCCTTATCTGGCTCTGTTGCATCTACGTTCCTTACTAAGCAGAGTCTATAAATTGGACCGGTCTTTGACCTTCCAATACCAACCCTTACAAAGCAACCAACTATAAGCTCTTCAAAGAAAGGTTCCATTAACCATTTCGCAAGCTTAGATCGTCTAATCGTAATTTCCTTAACATCTTCAAACGTAGGCATATCTGACCTGTCATCATCACTATCAAGCATTGCTCCATTCGAACCTTCATCGTCACTATGAGACTTACTATCACTATCACTTTGGCTAGAGCTACTTAAATTGGAGGAAGCTAATGGTTTCCTCTTCATTGATGATAAATCTCGACTACTTGAACCAACTTTAGGGTCCTGCTGTTTCATACGTTTTGCTCTTAATTCGTTTAGTGCATCATCCTTTGCAGCTGCTCTATCTGCAGATCTAGTTGATGAACGAATACCACGAGAAGCTGGAACAGACTGAGTCTCCTTCTTCGAAACAGGAGTCTTCTTCTCATTCTCCCTCTTTGATCTAAGTTTCTCAGTGAAGTTCTTATCACCTTTCTTATCAGCACGTTCAGCTAGAATCATCTCTCTTTGAAACTCTGTTAATTCCGCAAGTTTTTTTCGATCTTCATCATTCTTGTAAAGATCATCGCCAAAATCAGATTCTTCGCTGCTATCACCTTCATGATCAGATACTCCATCACCTCGATCTTCTCTCTCTGCTTCCAATCTTTTCTTTAAAGGAACTTGAGAACCAGATGGTTTTTTACTCGCATAGGCATGATCTTCATCAGAATCATCCCTTGAATCACTACTACCATCAGAGTAAGAACCTTCACGTCTCCTTGATGATGGAGGTTGAGAACGACGGCTCCTCACTGAGGCATTAGTTCTCCCAGCAGCTTCTAAAAGCTCTTTCTCTAAAAAATCATTCATAGCTTCACCTGAAATTATTACAAGTTCAAAGTTAGAAGAACATCATCATCGACTAGAAACTGAAGAACTTTTAAGCTCTCCTTGTTTAGGGCTTAGATTGATGAACAACATTCCTAACTATTTTCCCTCCAATAATCTTGCAGATGCGATTCAGAGATAACGATCCGGCGAATCACGCAGCGGTGAGGTCGAACGTCAAAATCGCAGTTCAGAGATAACGATCCGGGAAATTCAGAGCTAAAATCCAGCGAATTCAGAGATAATGATCGATATCTCGTGTAAATCTTAAATTCGATTCAAATTGCTAAGGTCGGAGGAAACAGGAATACAGACGTCTGTTGGCGGCGGAAAACAAGGAAAAAAGAGAGAAATCGAGAAGGAAAAGAAAAGTTGAATGGAAACTCACCTGAGACGAAACGGAGAAGTCGCCGGAAAGTGTTGCAGAGATCGACGGAAAGCTGAAAGAGGGAGAGAGTATTGTCGAACGCATCTGATGATTGATTAGCGGACAATGAAAAATAAGAGGATTATTATTTAACCGGTTATAACCGGTTAAAGCTTCGGTATAAGATTATATTAAATATTTAAAATTATACCGACTTCGGATCAGAAGGTCGGGGTTCGAATTACACTGTGGTCGTCGTACTTATATTTTATTTATTTTAGAGTTTTAGGGTTTAAATCTCAGAAATTGGGATATCTTCGACAGTTCTTCGTGACTGTGGAACAATGGCATCTTCCTCACTGAAAAGACGAGAGCAACCAATTTCACGAGATGGAGATCAACTTATCATTACTCCATTAGGAGCTGGGAACGAAGTAGGTCGTTCTTGTGTTTACATGTCCTTCAGAGGCAAAACCATTCTGGTAAGTTTCGTCGATTTTCTCTAGATGTTTGATTTTGGTTTCTGAAAATGTATTATTATTTGAATTTATTGTTTTTGTGTGTTTTCAGTTTGATTGTGGGATTCATCCTGCATATTCAGGAATGGCTGCGTTACCTTACTTCGATGAAATTGATCCTTCCACCATTGATGTTCTCTTAATTACTCAGTATGTTTACTTATTCTTCCTCTTTAAGCTTGTTGAGTAATGAGTTTAACTAAGACTAAGTTTTGATTTGAATATAATGATAAATCTGAATTAGTTTTGATTTTAATCATCATAAGAGATCAATTAGGTAAGCTACTAGAGCAAAATCTTTAAACTGTTGAATTTGTATATATATAAAAACACTAGGATGTTGATGTGTAGAAGATAATGTTTTATGTTGCAGCTTTCATTTGGATCATGCAGCATCTTTACCTTATTTTCTGGAGAAGGTTTGTTTCTCTTTACAGATGATTTTGTTGTTGTTGTTGTGTTTAAACATTAGATGAGAACTAATTTATGTTAGTAATCATTGATTAGACAACGTTTAAAGGGCGAGTATTCATGACACATGCTACAAAGGCTATATACAAATTGTTGCTTACTGATTATGTAAAAGTCAGTAAAGTTTCAGTGGAAGACATGTTGTTTGATGAACATGACATTAACAAATCAATGGACAAAATTGAGGTTAGTACCACATACTACATCCTATTACTGCTTGTTCTTGTTGTTTTTTTCTGCATTGGAATTTGATGTTTTCTGGCACATGCATGGTGTAAGAACAGTATTGTTTCCTTGGTTTCTCGATGTAGTTAAGAGAAAATGCAAATTAAAGTGGTGTGTTCAAGTTTTTCTATGTATCCAACAACTTCTGTAGACAAAACAATGTTGTATCATATGATTATGTTTATCATATTTAATCACTCCATCGAGTTAAGGTTAAGTTTTCAGAAGGATTTAAATCGAATGTAGATGAGTTGATCATTGAATTGAGGTTTATGTTTAATTCCTCTGTAGGTGATTGATTTCCATCAAACAGTTGAAGTAAATGGCATAAAGTTCTGGTGTTACACGGCAGGCCATGTTTTGGGTGCAGCTATGTTTATGGTGGATATAGCTGGTGTGCGTATCCTCTACACAGGAGACTATTCCCGTGAAGAAGACCGACATCTAAGGGCAGCTGAGCTTCCTCAATTCTCCCCTGACATATGCATCATTGAATCTACTTCCGGTGTCCAACTTCATCAATCTCGCCATATCCGTGAGAAACGTTTCACTGATGTAATCCATTCAACGGTTGCTCAGGGCGGGCGTGTGCTGATTCCGGCTTTTGCTCTTGGCCGTGCTCAAGAACTTCTCTTGATTTTAGATGAATACTGGGCAAACCACCCGGATCTACACAATATCCCTATCTACTACGCATCACCTCTCGCTAAAAAGTGTATGGCGGTTTACCAAACCTACATCTTATCTATGAATGACAAAATCCGCAACCAGTTTGCAAATTCTAATCCGTTTGTGTTCAAGCACATTTCTCCATTAAACAGCATTGATGATTTCAGAGATGTCGGTCCATCTGTGGTTATGGCTACTCCTGGAGGTCTTCAAAGCGGTCTCTCTCGGCAACTCTTTGACATCTGGTGTTCAGATAAGAAAAATTCTTGTATCATACCTGGTTATATGGTTGAAGGTACACTGGCCAAGACGATAATCAATGAACCAAAGGAGGTGACTCTTATGAATGGTCTTACTGCTCCTCTCAACATGCAAGTGCACTATATCTCATTCTCAGCTCACGCAGATTACGCACAGACTAGCACATTCTTGAAAGAGCTAATGCCTCCTAACATCATTCTTGTTCACGGTGAAGCTAACGAGATGATGAGGCTGAAACAAAAGCTTTTCACAGAGTTTCCTGATGGAAACACAAAGATCATGACCCCAAAGAACTGTGAGTCTGTTGAAATGTATTTTAACTCTGAGAAAATGGCGAAAACCATTGGGAGATTAGCTGAAAAAACACCAGAAGTTGGCGATACAGTAAGCGGGATTCTAGTGAAGAAAGGTTTCACATATCAGATAATGGCACCTGATGATCTCCATGTATTCTCACAACTATCAACAGCAACTGTAACTCAACGGATTACAATCCCTTTCTCTGGAGCTTTCGTCATAATAAAACATCGCCTAGGCAAGATTTTCGAAAGTGTTGAATCTTCAACAGATGAAGAAACAGGTCTACCAGCTTTAAAAGTACATGAAAGAGTAACAGTGAAACAAGAATCAGAGAAACACATATCACTTCAATGGTCATCAGATCCAATAAGTGACATGGTTTCAGACTCAATTGTAGCTTTAGTTCTCAATATCAGCCGTCAAGTCCCTAAGATGGTTGTGGAAGAAGCCGAAGTTGTGAAATCCGAAGAAGAGAATGAGAAAAAAGTGGAGAAAGTGATGTATGCACTTCTTGTATCACTCTTTGGTGATGTGAAACTAGGAGAGAATGGGAAACTAGTGATTAGGGTTGATGGGAATGTTGCAGAGTTAGATAAAGAGAATGGTGATGTAGAGAGTGAACATGAAGGTTTAAAGGAAAGAGTAAGATTAGCTTTTCAAAGGATTCAAAGTGCTGTGAAACCAATTCCTTTATCAGCTTCTTAGTAATGATGTTGTTGTTGATTGTTATAATGGATGATGTTATGAATGTGTTTTTGTTTAGTGGAACTATGTTGATTCAATGAGTTTGTTCAATGGATGTGTTGTGAAACTTTACTGCTTCTGTTCAAATAACTTCAAAGGATTGATACAATTCGGTATTTTTACTCTTGTTTATTTCTGTCATGTTTAGTCCTGGAAAGTGAGCTAAAATCATAAAATAAAATCCGCTGGTTCAGTGGAAGCAATCATGGCCTAGTAGTTAAAGGGTTTAAGAGTTTTTACAGTTATAACAGATTAGAGATGTAAAGGCTTTCCAGAGGTTTCGGAATACGCAGATAATATCGTCCGTCGTGGTCTCGTGTTGCGGAAAGAGCTTGTTCATCAGAAGGGATATCGTATCTGCAGAACCGTCCGTTAAAGATCTGAGTATTGCGGGGAAAACTTATCCATCATGGTGATATCGTATATTTAGAACCGCATGTCGAAAAATATTTGTGTCATGGAATTATCATAAGTAGAAACTGTTATCGCATTTCTAAAAATCTGTAATACTAATGATGTAATAAACGTTAAAAAAAATAATTTCGCTGGTCAAGGTTTGGGTGAAAAATATTTTTTAAATGCTAAAAAAAAACGTTTGTTTATTTGCAAGCTAGTCTAGTATTCTGCATCATCATTATTTGGAGACTGCAGATTCTACATCATCATTATTTGGTTATAATATGTTTTTAAAATAGAAATATAAATTTTTCAATTTATTTTATGATTTTTGTTTCATTATAGATAATATTAAAAATTAATGTGTGAAATATAATAAGATTTGAAGTTTAACTCTTGGAAAAACATAAAAAAAATTGAAATATACTTTGTTTTATTTGTATTTTTATCTGCAGACAAAATATATTATATTATATAAAACAAAAAGTAAAAGTTAATTCAATCTTCTTCTTCTTCTTCTTCAATCTCCAATTTCTGTGGATTTATTCTGTAATTTTCCCCAGAACGAGAGGTAATCAACGATCCACGCTGCGAAGCAATTCAAATTCGATGCGGACGTACTCCTTACAATTCTAAGAATTGTATCGGAGATCGAATATGGATCCGGAGCAAACGTTTATTAGGGTTCAGGAGAGGTTTTCGCAGATCTTAACGCGTAAGATTAGAGGTATTTTAGAATATACATACCTATGTGTTGCGGTCACGTTGTTCTGCATCCTCGTTGTTATGCACGCCAATTATGTTCAGCAGGTAATATTTTACTCTCTTCCTTTAACCAGAAACCTTCTTCAACAAATAATGTTCAGCAGATTGATATATCGTACAATTTTGAGAACAAGGATGATGATGATTTAGGAGTTTTCATGTATGTATGAATCCAGCTGAAATGTATATATTCATGTTTAGTACATATCTTGATGTTAACACTACTACTATCTCATGCTAATGCATTTGATGTTTAGTACATATCTCATGCTAATGCATTTGAAACTTCTAAGTTTGCAAATGATCTTCTACTTTGAAAATATAAAATATCCATGAAGATTTTGTGCTGGCTTAGCTTTCATTAGCCTCTCCTAAACTTCTCTTATCTCACCTTTATTCTTCCTCTCTTACTACTTTTGTTTATATTGTTTTTGTTTTTCTTATCTTCCAAAGCCTGGTTGTTCAAGTGAGCTTACTGGAGTTGAGTTAACTGAAGCTGAGCTTATGCAAGTCAAGGTATACATTCAACCAATTAGTGAAGATTTGAGATTTTTCAAGCCCATTACCTTCTTGAAAGACATTAAGTACTCTCATAATTTGAAGACTCTTTTTTGCTAATAAGTTAGCCATAAATAAAACTTGTATTCCTCTTTAGTTCTCTTCAACAGATATATAGCACCAACTGATTCACGTGGTATAGATAACAAGTGCAGGGTTGTGGTCACGTAATGATGAATGTACTGCTGCAGATGTTCCTCAAGTAGAAGCTATAACTGATAAATTGCAAGTCTCAAAGACTGATCAAGGTTTCACTTTTTATCTTTTGGTGTAGGCTGTGGTTAAATTGGTTTTCATAGACTGCTTGTAGGTGTTATGAAGTTTGCTGACTGATGCTGCCATTTTGAAATCATGCAGAAAGCTCTACCAGTGATGAGAATGTCAGTGATATATTTGTTAAAGTTGATAAGGAAGAGCCTCGCAGTAGTTTCTCAGTGTCTGCAAAAGAGACTGTTAGAGCTGCTATTCTTCGCTTTCCCAAAAGGTGGTATAGGCGCATATCTGTCATTTTACAGAAAACAGCATGGATTCTCAGAGGTGTAAGAAAAATATGGGTGAGTCGTCTCTTAATTGCCTTAGAATATGTTAGAATAACTAGTTGCTCTCACATCTTTGTTTTTTTTCCTTTTTTTTCTCAAATTTTGGCTTAGATAGTGCTTATGACTGTCATATATAGACGTTTTATCTCCTCCGGATGGTTTTTGTAGGGTGTCTTTGGTATATCACTTATGAAGTGTGGTTCTTATAAACGTTGTACTCTTTTGATATGTTACTGAAAATTTTAACTGGCAAGTGACTCAATTGTTAGGATGTGAAGATTTTTCAGTTGTTCCCTTTATTTTGTGAGGAAAATGGACTTAGGTCTAGCTACAAAATTTAGTTCCTTAGATATCTGTGTTTTTGGTGACGCAGTACTTAGGTCATTTCCTGGGTTACAATCCTGATTATTTGTATATTGACTAAAACAAATTGTTTTGCTCTTCAAAATTGAAATGCAGAACATCATCGGCATACCATTGAACCTTGATGTGCCCAAATTGTTGAATGTGCTGTATATGGATAAGATCAACTACTATGCAGGTAAAAGCCACCTCAATAGAATCTCCATATTATATTTGTTCTTCATCATCGAAATGAACATATCAGACAAGACAGTCGTGACCCTTTACAAAATGTGAAATTAAATCTGAATACATACATTTCCTTGAGGAAAGCATTCCTTGTTATGGTAGCCATGCAAACTACCAAATATTTCTGTTTATGTGCCTCTTCTTAATAGGCTTTCTACAATTTTTGATATAAAAGATTTAGTTATTAGAAGAGTAAAATCACAGAGGTAGATGTCTGCATGAACTACTATGCTTAAACTTAATTTGCTTGTTGACTTTCTTGTCAGTTCAATGGCTTGAGAGAAGAACTCAAGAGTTTGAGCCATCATATCTATATACCATGGAAAAGGTAAACATTGTTCTCTGTTAATTTAAATCTGATTAGATGAAAATGTTTAAGCATCTTATTCCACGGAAAAACCTCTTTTATTAGGGAATATGTGAAAAAATGAATACGTTAATTGAATTTTTCAGTCTTAGAAAATTGCTTTGCACTTTTTCTATATAGGGTTACTTTTTGCTGCCTGATGAAGCAAAGTCAAGGCATAACATCCGCACTGCAAATGTCAGCATATCGGCACGACATCCCTGTTTTGGCAACAGGTAATATTCATGTAATTGGTCCTTGTTTTTGGAAACAGTTAATTTAATCGGAAGGCTGTACGTTAAGCAATATTAAATTGCATTTCTTTTGTAGGTGGCAGCAACTTCTTATAAACAGAGTTGTAGGATATGATACTATTTTAATGAATAGCTTACAGAACTCTGCTGGTCAAGGTGGGTATTGTTCATGCAATTTTCATTATGTTTGGGTCTCTTCGTTTTGCAATTAGGCAGATTGAAGTTATATATCTGCATCCTTTGAGGCATGTGATTCTCAACTACTTGTTTTTCCTTGCTTTTTTACATTGTTACTTCATATTACATTATCCTCAAAGTTCTAGTTGGAGACTAGTGTGCACCAATCAATTGGTCCATACATAACTATCAAGTGTATAAAAACCAGTGTCATTGTTAGTACCTTTTACATGATTTTTCCATCTGTCATTGTGGGCTTCCCATGTCCCTTTGATTATTTCTATGAGGTATTGTGAAAGCTGCAGTTATGACTACAAAGTTACTCCATTACAGGTTATCTATACAACTACCAAACAAGAGAGTTTTACAATCTTAGTTACTCCCAAGAACTTCCCGAAGGTTCTACGCAATTCGGAGGTTTGTCATGTTCTCTCTTGTGAAGGACCTATATTATAATTTTTCTCTTTCACCTTACAACTCTTTGAGTATAAGTGTTATATTAGGTTGAAAGATCTCTCACAAAACTGCTTCATCAGCTCTTGCAACTTAATCTGTAGTTCAGTGTAAAATATCGAGTATTCTTGGTGTATGCAGATTACTTGGTGACGAAATGTGGTGTACTTATGATGTCACTATTTGTGTTTTTCACAACTACAATGTCTGTATCATTCACATTACGAGAAACACAAACTCGCATGTTGAAGTTCACAGGTTTGTCTTCTTTCTTCTATTCCCAATAGCTTATGGTTTCTCATCTTTGCTTCTCAATAATCATCTTTGTTTCAATATCAAATTTGTTGCAGTGCAGCTTCAACACCATGCCCAACATCGATTACCAACATTTCAATTGATCTTTGTCCACGTCATTGAATCGCTTGTCTTTGTACCTGTAACCATACACATCCCTTGTTCTTTCTACTCCATCCCTGATTCTATTGCCCGACATAACATAACTATTTAAACTTTTCAGATTATGATTGGGATTCTCTTCTTCCTATTCGAGTTTTACGACGATCAGCTATTAGCTTTCATGGTTCTTGTTCTTGTCTGGCTATGTGAATTATTCACCTTGATAAGGTTTGATCTTCCTCTTTTTACCTCAATCAATTCTCTAACTCTTCAATGTAATAACCACAGAAGTCTTATCTTTGCAGTGTCAGAACACCAATATCAATGAAGTTCTTCCCTCGTTTCTTTTTACTCTACTTCTTGGTGTTCCACATTTATTTCTTCTCATATGCATATGGTAAGAACTACGAATCACCATTACTAATTACTGTAATCTCACTCAGTTACTACTGTGATGCTTTCTCCAGGCTTTTCTTATCTTGCCCTTATGACAACTGCTGTGTTCATGCAACACTTGATTCTATACTTTTGGAACCGTTTCGAGGTAGATGCTTGATTCCAACGAGCTTCAATTCAAAGTTGTAATCTGAAAAAACTTAAACAAATCCATAGGTACCAGCTCTTCAAAGATTCCTTCAAAGTCGACAATCACATCTTCAGCAACACCCAGACTTCCATATCACTTCATCAACAATCTTAGCATCAACTCTTCACATCACAAGACTGAACAGAACTACAAGAAACCGATCTTCGCCTGGTCAAAACAACACAATCTCAAACCAAAACACGGAAACAAGAATTCCAACAGCGGATGGAGGAGTCGAGAATTCAGCAAACACCATTCCTGCAGAGCCTCATAACCAACAAGCAGGAGGAGCAATGAACTCGTTTAGTTCAATGCTACTATGGATATTAGGTGGTGCTTCCTCAGAAGGACTTAACTCGTTTTTTTCAATGTTTAGAGATGTTGTGAGAGATGAAGATGAAGCTCAAGCTCAAGTGTTTGCAGATACTAATACTTCCCCTCAAAGCCCTCAGATTGCTTCTAGTTTAGTTGAGTGAAAGTTTATACTTTTGTTTTCATGTATATTATATTTACTCTTGACCTGTGTTTGCTTGTATAGTCACTGGCCAAAGAGAAAAGCTTTTGAGATATTAACAAGAGGAAGATGGAAAAAAAAAAGGTATCCTCAGCCCCGGCCCAAAAAATCTAAAGGCCCAATGGAATAAAAAATTTTAGACCTTTTTTATATAACAAATTTGTTTTTAAATAACCAAAAAAAAAAACAGAATTTAGAGCTTTATTTACTAAAAAAAAAAAATGGACCCCTATTATTTAACAAAAACAATAAAAGTTAGGCAAATAAATAATTTGAAAACATTGAATATATATGTTTATTAAAGTAATAATTTTAAATATTTAAATAACACTGATTTAAACCATTATTATTTTCAATATGTATTAATACATTGGAGAAATATTTAAGTAGGACAAGGTAAGTAAAGACAATAACAAAGACGTTTATTCTGAGGTATAGAAGTACAAGTACAATCAATAGGACCAAGATCTCCAATGTTATCCCAAGTATTCCTCAAGTCATTAAAGCATTGTGTATAATCTGTTCTATTACATGAACCATTAAATGTTTGTTTTCTTGTTGGACACCATTGTCTTCTCTCTGCAATGGTCAGGCTTGAGTGAAGTGAGAATAAGACACAACACACCAAGAGTATTGTAGCCACCTTTATTATCTTGTTCTAATGTTTTTTCTTTTGAGTCTACCAAAAAGTACATATATAGGACATATTCATAGTATTTAGACATATATGATATAATATATATA
>KE156381.1:0-19637 GCA_000411055.1 Leavenworthia alabamica
GATCAGTTTGATAACCTGAATTACCTGATGACATATGCGTATTCATCGGATTTGAAGAATTAAAAGCAGATCCCATCCACAATGTGAAAAATTCGAGATCGCCAAAAGAAAAGAGAAATGTGACGAAATTGAAACAAGAAAAGCTTATAAAAGCTAGAAATCGTCAACACAAGGTCAAAGAAAGAAGATGAAAAGAACAGAAAGAAAAAATGAAGCTCCGATGAACAGATCGCAAATCGCAAACACAAAAAGTTGAAATAACCTCAGAGATGAGTTAATTGGAAAGCTCATTCTGATCTTCAAACGACAACAAAGAAAAACGGAAGCTCAATTTGTATGCTCTGATACCATATTAAGGTTCTGAGGATTCAGAACTTGAGTTGCCGTCAAAGTCAAAATGAAGAGGAAGAAGAAAAGTATTCAACTGTAAAAAAATGTTTGTTACAGCTAATTAATGTGCTAACTAACTTATATATACATTGATGAAATGTAAACCAACATAAATATAACCAACCCAAACCGGTTAAACCAACCCATATATCTAATATGTGCTAAGTTTAGAATGAAACTTTAAAGAAGCAAAGTACTTTGTTTTTCACGATAGGAGTAAAGTACTAAATAAATTACTTGTTGGAAAGAAAAAACAATTCAACTTATTGAAGAAACCAAGAAAAGTAACTTAACAATAGTAAAAACGTTTCCAGTCAAATTTTAACTTTTACGTAACGTGTGTAAACTTCCTCGGTTTATCATAAAAGTTAAAACTCCCAATCCTATAAATTTACACATAATTCTAACAAATGAAAAATTAATTAAACATTTTACAAGTATAACTGTATGCAGTAGGTTATAAATATAATTAATACTATAATTTATAAATTGTTATAGATTATCTTAAATTTAGATAAGATAATAATACTATGGAATAAAGGGAAAAAAGAAGAAGTGAAATCATTTATTCAAAAAAATATGAAAAATTAAATGTAGAATCATAAGTTAAGAATCCGTACTACGGGATCTAACAATGTTAAAAAGCAACTTGTTTTGAAATATCCTCCAAAGTTGAGGGAGACAAAACACAACTACTAAATATTTTTGTTTTTAAACCCAAAAATAAAACAATAATTAAAAAAAAAAGAACAGAACAGAAGCTGCTCTTTTGTCCAAAGCTTCTTCATTTTTATTTCTCCAAATATTATTTGTTAAAAATTAGAAACTAAAACTATAAAATAAACCCTTTAAGACAAAATTAACTTTTTTGATTTGGTTTATATAATAATTTTTTATTTCTTTTGTTTTGTATCCTCGTAAAACCCATGAGTGACACCTTTGTTCCTCTTTGCTTTAATCCTCAAGAAAAAAATGCCTTCTTTTGCTTTTGGATCTCATCACCATTTGGCTAACCATCCCAGAGACTCGCTTTATCCCGTCGAAATTAGCGTCGACGGTGACTCCTCCGACTTGGATTCTTTGTCTGAGGTTGATTTAGAGAGCGGTGGTGTTCTGGTGCCGGAGAAAAAGCTGCATTCTGGTGGTAAAAAGAGGAGGAAGAGGAGGAGAAAGAGGAAGAAGAAGAAGAAAGGAGGTAGAGATTGCAGGATCTGTCATCTTCCTTTAGAGAGTAACAAAGAAGCTGAAGAAGAAGAAGAAGATAATGATTCTGATGAAGAAGTTGAAGATGAAGAAGATGATGAAGAAGAAGAAGAGTATTATGGGTTGCCTTTGCAATTAGGTTGCTCATGTAAAGGTGATTTAGGTGTAGCTCATAGTAAGTGTGCTGAAACTTGGTTCAAGATCAAAGGCAACTTGTAAGAATTACTTTCTTCAATTTCTCTTTATATATTTTTGTTTTGTTTTATTTTTCTTCAAAATTCTACAGATTCTGTGAAAAAAATAGTAAAAGGATGAAGCTTTATGAGGAAACAAAAGTATTTGCTTTTATGTACTTTGAGTTTTTTTTTTTGATGTTGTCTGATTTCAAAAGATTCATATGATTGCTTCATAGAAAGATTTTGAATCTACAGTTTTTTTTGTGTGATTTGCTTCAAATATTAAGTTTTGAAGACTTGATTTTGCAGCTGTATTGAGACAGTTTGATTCTTACCAATCACCATTATACTCATAGCTCTGTTTCTTCTTGTGTGTTTGAAGATGAAGAGAGTCTCTTAAGGCTATTATTATTATTCTGATTTGTATTTGTTATGAATTTGATAGGACATGTGAGATATGCGGTGCAATGGCTCTAAACGTGGCTGGTGAACAGTCAAACGCAGAGAGCACTGCTTCTACTCATTCACAAACTGCTACAGGACAACCTCAGATTCAGACAGAGCCACGAGGAATCTGGCATGGTCGTCGTGTGATGAACTTCTTACTTGCTGCTATGGTCTTCGCCTTCATTGTTTCGTGGCTCTTTCACTTCAAAGTCCTCAAGTGAAACTATTTCCATCTCTTCTCTTACGGCTTGCATGCACTAGCTCTCTCTTCTCCTGTTCTTGAGCTGCTTGCCATTGCTGAACCTATCCCTCCTGTAGCTTGATGATTATTAACACGTTTTGTAGCTGTAAAAACTTTGTAGTTTATAGATTGTTGTCACTTGTGAGAGTTTACATCTTCTGTGTGCTCAAGAGGCTCTTAGCTCCTTTAAGCTATACTATTCAAAGAATGAATCAGTTTGAAGAAATCACATTTTAAGAATCTTGGAACTTAAAATGAGAAGATCCTTCAGTTCTTGATTCAAATTACAAATTTAAGATAATGCTTGAAGAAAACAAAGACAATGAGACTTTCTCAGAATCCAATCAGAAAATGAAAGAGAAGAAACATATATACTTGAAGTTTTCAGTTTCTATTGTTCTGTTTCTTGGCTTCCAAGGAAGTTCCATCTTTTAGGGTTTCACAAGCATCTTTATCCATTCCAAGACTGAACAGAGCTGCAGCCTGAAGATAGAAAGCTGTTGGCCATTCAGGAGACACTACTTGTGCCTGCATTGCATCACCAAGAGCCTCTTGAAGCATGTTGCTCATCAGATAACACAAGCACCTTCTTGCAAAAACAGTTGGTGATACCATTGTGCCATCTTCAATGAACTGAAGAAACAATAGTAAGAGAACACTGATTGAGTTGAGTTTTTAGGTATCAAGAAAGTAACCAAAAATTATGATTCTTACTTGGGTGTAGCATTCGACAGCAGTGACAATGTCTCTGCCTTTGAACGCAGCATCTCCTTGTTTCTTGGCGTTTAGAGTTTCCTGAATCTGGTCAGTCCACACTTGGAATGAGAGCTGTATTACAAAAGATTAAAGATGATGATCTCAGTGGAAGACTACACAAGATTCTGTTGAAGAAGCTTCTTGTTCATGTACATACCTCATTTGCTACACCTTCGTCGTCTTTGTATCCAATCTTTTCGAGAATTTCATGTATTGCAGTAAGATCAAGTCTTGAACAAGCATCACCAAGAGGAGTTAACGAAGTTGTTTCCTTTGGAGAAGCAGCTCCATGTGGAATCCCCATTAAGACATAAGATGGAACCTGAAGAAAAATAACAGAGATATAGAATAAGAAGAGTCTCAAGACTTGAATGGTTGGTACATAAAAGAACAGTGATTTAGTGAGTGTATACATCAGTTTCCTTCTGAAGAGGAGCGAGTGAGGTCACAAGAGATTTCACATTTGGCCTTTCACGAGCTTCATACTGCAAACAACGGGAAGCTAAGCGAACCAGATCAGTTCCATCATCGTTTGAGAAATGACCATCAAGACATGAGTCCATCAGCATCAAGAAGTTCTTCCCACGAATCAGATCAAGCGCCTGAATACAATAGTAGAGCACAGAGAACTTAATCTACTTTTGGGTTTAAGCTAATGGATCAAGAACTTCTTTCCCAAGAGAAGTTGAGCCACTTACATGACTTGGTGGTATATGTTTGCCACTGAGAAGATCTAGCAACAGTGTTCCAAAGCTGTAGACCACACTCTCCGGAATCACTCTCCCTAACATTGATTCATTGGATCAATATAATAACTTTGTCAAACAGCAACACACATAACTTGAAGACATTGTATCTCAGATAAGTAACTGACCTGTTCTTAGGTATTCAGGAGGAGTGAAAGCCAAATTTGTACTGTAACTCTTACCATCTCTACTATTCTTCATTAGACCAAAGCAAGATAATCTCGGGTTACCATCCTATAATCAAGATTACAGAAACATTTATCAGAATCCCTAAACAGAAACATAAGCATTAAGATCATGTAAACTCAAGATGATAGTAAACTCGAGATGAACCTGGTCAAACAAGATCCTGTAAGCATTAAGATCATGGTACAAAGCGCGACCTTTGCTGCTACAATATTCGAGTGCTTGTGCAAGATACAAAGCCACTCTTACCCTCATAGCCCACTTCATTGGCTGGCTATCCCCTACATTTATTAAGTTTCACCATTCTTTAGCAAATAAATATCTTTAGCTAAAAATAGAAACAAGGATGATTTCATCATAGATGACATATGAGCATTTAAAGTCTTGATCATTTTTCAACAAGCTTAAACCAAAAATAGAAATTTCCATTTCTAACAAAACAAAGAGAACCAAACCAAACAAGTAAAAAAGTTGATAAACTCTCATTTAAAAGGTGATAAAAGAGCATTACAGTGAAAGAGATGCTTAGAGAGAGTTTCAAAAGGCATAAACTCAGCAACTAGCAATCTCTCATCTCCTTCACAACAGAAACCAATCAAATTAGCCAACCTCTCACTCCTCAACTGCCCCACAGCTTTTGCTTCTTCCTAAAAAAAATCAATCAAATGAAACAGTAAACAACAAAACAAACCTCAAGATGCAGAGTTTTAAAATTTGATTTGGGAACTGTAAATAATAAGAACCCATCAACGAAAATGAGCAAAAGTATCGAATTAAGTACAAGAAATTGACGAGAGTCAGGCCAAGCGGATCTATTAAAGCGTTTAACAGCAATCCATCGGTCATCTTCAAGTCTGCCTTTATACACGACATTAGGAGCTTTAACCCCATGTTCAGATACGATACTGTCTGTAGAGAATCCACAAGTAGCAGCTCGAAGTTGGTCGAAACTGAACTCCGTAAACGATGGCAAATCATCTGTTCCGTTTTCTGTCAGAACCCAAAAAAAACTCAACTTTGTCAGCAGAGAAAGAGTGAAAATGCGAGAAAGGTAGAAACTTTGAAGTAAGAGAAGAAACCTAGATCAGAAGTATCGTTAAGAGTAGTTGATTTGAGATGTGTCGGCCACCAACAGAGAGATAACTTAGAGCAACGAGGTCCCATTTTGGGGTTTTTTCAAAGCTTATTCAATCAAAAGATTTAAGGAAGATGAAAGATTTCTTCGTTAAACCCGAAAAGCAAAAACCCTTTTTTATGAGTAATCAGTCACTTTCTGAGATGTTCAGATCTTCGAGGAGAAAGGAATCTGCGGAAAAAATGAGGGAGAAAAATGTATATAGCCGCACGAAGTGGAGAAGACACAGTTGTGAAATAAAGGTAGAATATGTGAAGTATTAAGTGTTTAATTGAAAATTAATTAAATGTTAAACTTGACTTATTAGTGTTTTACTTGTGGATCCAATGTTGTCTTTCTCTTTTGTCTTTTTACTTATATCTGAAATTTTTTTACCAAAAAAATATATATAATGTGGAATGTTTAATTTAAACATTATTTTTAAGTTTTAGAAAAATATAGGAATATTTATGGTATTTTTGGAAGATGCAATATACAAGTTTAAAATAGTTTTCTAAATAATAAAACCAATTTTTCCAGAAACTAAAACTACAAAAAAAAAACAGAATCGAGAAAAGCCAACTTTTTGTGTTTTTTATTTGTCGTCGAACAAGACGGAACTTAAGTAACTCTGAAACGTCCGGTTGATAGTAATTTATTGTATGAAAACGAAAATATAAAAAAAATCAAAATAATTAAATCAGGGATAAAATCGTAAATTCATTGGTCAAAGTCAAAACCATGTGTGCATGCGTGTGGCTTGCAGTAGTTTAATTGAAGTTGCATTAACTAATATCCATTTTTTATTGAATATTCAAATCTAGTTTTACGTTACACATTTAACTCATATGGTTTTTTTTTGTAACATCGTAGTTATCGGTAAACTGACTCGTATAAACATTATTTTATTTGATAAAATAACATTACAATTTTTCACCTTTATTTTAATATACGTTCATTTGAACACATAAGCAAAGAAAACTTTCCAGCTAAAATGAATCGACTCAAACAAGACTAAAGAGGTCCATGAAGCATTTTATAAGCTGGTCAAAAGCTTTTGTAATGAACTTTTGTTTTGTTAAAATAATTATACACAATTAATGTAGGTTGGTGGAGACAAAGAGGATCTTGGTGATAAATAAAGTAAGTGATAGAAGATGACTTCACGCGTGAGCCATGGAGATGTTTGTTGTCCTTTGGGGAACACATTGTGTAGCCTAAATTAAGATGCTCTTAAGTGACCAAGTCTGGACCACTTTTAACTTTAAATTATTGAAGATATTACTATTCTTATAAATAATCGAGTGCTGCTACTTGCATAGTTGTTGCCTGTATTTAAATAAACTCTCTTGGACTCTTGGCTCAAGAAAATATGCAAAATAAACCTAGAATTCAAAAGGGTCTCTAGTAAAAATGAGATATTCTTGGTCTATACTTTAAAAATGCTTAGTTAGTGAATTTATACTATTTGGGGTATTAAATCAACATATATTGATCATCAATTAATTAAAAATTATTAGCAGTAACAGGTTAACAAATGATAAATTTTATCCATTTTCCAAATGCATATCCAAATAATCATTTAGAAAAAAGAAAAAATGAAGAAATATTCTTCAGAATTATGTGATTGTTGATGGGTCTACCATGTTGCTTGTTGTGAGTTCAAAGTGCATAAAGTTATAAAATCCACTCTGTTCCTCACTGTCTTTGTGACCAAAAATACAACAGCTTCACGTGAACGATGGGAACCTTTTTATTGTTTTCTTATAACTTATCAAATTGAAAAATATGCAATACTAACACTTATCTCTTTGTCTATATTTTACATGGAATGTTTTTTTTTGGATCAAGTTCAAAAACATTGTTCTTGTAAAAACCATATTCATCATGACAATGATCACATGGCAACATATAAAAAAAAGCCCCTTTAATCAAACTCCAAAGATTTTCACAGCTTGAAAGTATATAGACCAACATTATATATGGGAGATGATATAATATAAGATATAAAAATATTCACATTTAAGAGTTTGGGAAGATCATTAGGCTAACTATTCTATAGAGATCTTCTATAGCTAATTTCTTATTTCATGCAACGACTGTTTTACTTTTACCTTAGGCTTAATACTAACATTATGATCACATACCTGCAAGTAATAATTTGGGTTTGAAGTAAAAAAATATAAACTTCAGACCCGCCCAACAGGCGATGTGAGTGGTTGATACCCGACTGCATTGGAATTATGCATTGCATTTTGATCCGGGATTAATATGGTTTCTGCTCTAGCATTATGTTCATCACAGGAGCTTTTGTGCTCAAGGATGATCTCTGACATTTTCCTACTCTCAGCAAGTGCCATACATATGGAGAAAGCTTGTAGTTGTGAAAGGGATGAATTATAAACAATTGAATATAACCCTTCTTTGATCGGTTTAAAGCTCAGGTATGGATGTTCCTCGGGTTGTTCTCCCTGAAAACACATAGAAATGTGATGATATGGTTTTGATTTGGAAGAGATAAAAAAGGAGATTGGATTTGGTACTAAGTAGAGAATATGCACCAGAAAGAAAAGCTCGAATCGGTTTGAAGAGGGTGGCGAGTTTGATGTTGTCGACTTCTTGTAGGAGAAATTGTGCTGATTCGTAAGAATTTTGAGATTGCAGCCCATGTCCCAACCTCCACAATCGCAAGCCCCACCTGTCCTCCATCGCTGGATCAAAGACGATGGCCCTCCTTTCTGAGGCATACTATGAACACCACTTTGAAGTATGACCGTAGCACTGATGTCTTGGTCAAGAAACCTGTCTTTGATGTGATCTTCAAGCTCTTCATTAAGTGCATTGTGATCCTGAACCGTGTTCAGCGATGCCTTTCTGTGATACCATCTTGGCATCTTCACTATGATTGCAGCTAGCTCGTTTTTCAACTGCAGATCAGAATTTTCCGTGCTCTCTTGGTCAAGTTCTACAGAGAAGAGAACAAACTCTCTGATTGAACCAGATGGCAAAGAGCTCGACACCCGCATCTGAGCTACAACATTAGATATGATACCATGTGTTTGGCCTTTACCTCTTTGGTTTAACCATCCACTATTTCTCTTATGGTCTTTAATAGAGAAGAAAGTATAAACACTAGTACATTCACCCTCTTCCGAGTTTCCCATTTTCTTTTGGGTGGCTGCAATAATGTTGGTTTCTTTGTTCACAGCAAATGTAAATAGTGGCTGATTGTTCTTAACTGTTACCCGCAGAACAGCTCGAACTATGGATGATGCTACTTTCTTCTCGTGAGCTGAATCATTGACATTTACTGTTTTACAACCCTTGATACCCAATTTTATTCTTTGTACCCTTTGACCTCTAGTACCCTCCACAGAACTATCAGAATGATTAGCTCTTGGCTTCAGTAGAGGTACTAGCAACCTTCTTAAATGGCTTGTCGTGGTTGTATCTTTTACACTGGGTTTGTTGCAATCTGAGCCGTCAACATCAGATAATAGAGCCACATTTTGTGAATCTATCTTTGTGGGGTTAACCGTTGAGTCTTGTTGGGTTGTGAGAACAGGAACTCCTTCACTGTTAGTTTTGCTGGCCTTACCCATACTGAAGCTAGGCCGCTGAAAAGGTGATATACTTCTCCTCTTTTCAGATGCCACCTTATGCGGCTTTGGATCTCGTCTCGGGACAGGCTCATCTATACAATGTTTCACAGATAACAAAGATGATGCTCTGTCCTCTATGATTTTACCACCAGAAGATATATTTCTTGTTGTTGTTGAGAGAGACACATACTGAGATTTTTCAACTGAAACCTTGTTCTGGTCCGCACCAGTGGCGTCAAGTTTACTCTTTGCCAAGCAGCCATCAGCTATACATGGCAATGGGCAAGCATGTTGAGTACAGTAATCTATTTCAATACCACGAACAACACGGACTTGTCTACTTAAACTCTTCTTGCAGGTCTTAGCCTCCTTTTGCTGATTTCGACCATGTTCTTCATCATGACCATTTCGGTTTGTTTGATGCAAGTTCTTTTCACTCTTCCTACGTCTGTTAGTATCAGCTTTTAGTTTTACCTCCACGTTCAAGCCGTCCTCTGGATTCAGTCCATGTGACAAAGTTCCATCTTTTTGGCAGATGTTCCTCCCTTTCAGATCCTTCTTCTCATATACATCTGATCCTTGTGCATCAGGGTTTGGACGAAGCTGCTCATCTGGAACACCTAAACATCTACGATCTTTGGGTTTCTTTTTCTTGGTACATTTGATTTCTCGATCCTCCTTTACAGTTTTTTCAACAGAACGTGACATTCCATTAGAATGCCGTGAGCTACGATGTTTATTACGGTTATGCAGTTTGCTCGGACCAGCAGATGACTCATCTCTAAGCGGAGCCAACAAAGGATCTGTTTCGGAAGGGAATCCAGTCTTAACTGGAACCCGTTTATGACTATTCTGCCATTTTTCCAAACGGCCCCAATCAAGAACACCAACGCTCAAGAGATTTTCCTGAGGGGTTGCTTCAGCTCTCTCTAAGAAAACAGGTAACTTTGACATATACTTTACAAGCTCATGACTCTCCAGACATTGTTTAACTGGAGTTTCCAAAGGCTTACTAGACGATGTAGTACCAGAAAACAGCTTCTTCTCCAAATGGCCTTCCATAGATAGTAGTAGTAATAGCAAGTCACAGAACCAACATAGCTCCTGGAATATGAAAAAAAAAAATGAACAAAACATATAAAAATCAGATTATATTCGTTTGCTACCAACCATAGCTAAAAGCCTAAAAGTATATTGAAAGCATTTTTGCTGATAGGTCTATTCCCGAGTAATCACAGCATCACAAAGACAAAAATACAAAAAAAATGCACAAAAAGTCACAAAATTCGGGTGAGAAACAAAAAAGGTGGTCCTCCTTGACGCAGAAAAAAATGCAGCATGATGATAATGATTTCATCGAGATCTTAAGATAATGCTAAAATATCATTGAATGGACCCATTTTTTCCGAAGAAACAGCTGAATGATGCGTTCGTGCATTTATGAGATCAACTATCACAAACACTGAGAAACGACAAACAAAAACATATTCAAATTTGACGGATCCAACAAATGCCATAATCATAAGCTCGGAGCTGAAAGCGAAGACGGCGAATTGCACAGAAACAGTTGTTAAAATCAACAAAGCAAAAATGATCAAGCTCTGATTTGAATCGAAATCGAAACAGAAATTTTCCTAGGTTAACGATTCGGCTTAATAAGATTCTTCACATATATATGCGCATTAACCTAGAAGAAATGTGCTTCTTAACCAAGCATTGGAGTGGCTTTTTTAACTTACCAAAAACGGCAGCGTTTTCACCAAATCTAAACGAAAAACAAACTTTCCCGAGAAAATCCAAGAGTTAAACCGAGAAATCGTTAAGAAAAAAAAATGGAAATTACCTCAAATAGCGAAGAGATAAACACTGAACCGACACAAATCAGTGAAGAAGAAAACGAAGAGAAAGAGTCAAAAGAAAAAAAAATCACCGAAGAATGAATCAAGCAAACGCGAAGATCCGAATACAGAGAAAGTGATCTGAGAGTGAGTGGGAGAGAAGATTATCCAACGGTGTAGAATGAAGAGAATAGTAAATCATGCGGTCATCGACTCATCAACGAAGGCGCGCGAATTATACACATCAGGTGGTCCCCACATGTATTTGCACATGTGTTGACGTGTAAGTATTACCATAAAGATTTTACCAATAACTGACAAAAACCAAAGCAAAATTAATATATCGACTTTTTTCTTTAAAATATAAATACAATGTTAACACAAAATTAATAGATAATGATTTAATAAGTGCAATTTATACTTTAATGAGCTGCACCAAAAATAAATGCAATCGTATAGTCATACTCTAATGTTATTTTGTAAGAAATGTATATGATATTTGTGTGTGTGTAAATTAATATAAAGTCCTGTGTTGGTGGGTCGATCGTGTGATAGATTTCATAGATTAATCTGGGTTCACTGACGCAGCTCAAGATAAGTTTTGTACTATCTGATTACATCGTTTTTTAAGTCTTTATTATTTTTCAGTAAAGAGTATACAATAATTTATACATAAAACGACTATATAATAATAGCCAACTACATCGTTAAGTATATAAAAAAGTGACACTTTGTATGATTATCAGAATATAAAGAAGTGACAATTTTATTGTCATTGATTATGAAAGATTGATAGAGATACCATAAAATAAAGACAAAAGTCCTTTAATATTAGTGGATATTCATCATCATATGTAAAAGAAAGCAACTAACAAAAGATAAACTAAAGATGGAACATCTTTAGAGACGAAAGTGGAATTACTTTTTCTTTTTATTACCAAGATTCTATTTTTTTTCTATCAACCGACGAAAAAAAATTATATGAATTATGAAGATGGTATAAGTTATAATTCCTCTTTTAAATTCCTTGTTAATTATTGTTGTTAATTTTTAATATTATTATATAGTTTATATTAATATAAAATACAATGAAATTTTTTTTCTAACTCCATGACTTAGGTATAACTACCAAAATTCTAGAGAAAAAAAAACACAGAGATGTCACGTGCGTGCACGAGTATTATCTAACATTCAATAGATAATGTAAATTACAATTTTATTTATATACTTTATGTATCTTTTTTTTCTCCCACTAAACACTAAAGTGAGATGAGTAAAAATACCATATCTTAAATGTCCAAAGGATCACTTATTCTTGTCGGAGAAAGTCTATTTGGCAAATATAATAAAATAGAGTCTATATATTTTGCCATTATTATTGTGTCCGATGGATAATCAAAAGTTTAAAATCAATAAGAAATTTACTAATTTATTACACTCACTGTCACTTGTCTTAGCGACTCCGAGGCACGACTGGTTTTATGTTTTCATTTTCATAAGATAAGGAATGGTTAAACATCTGATTCCTTTAAATACATGTCATCAGTTTAAAACGACATAGTTTAGGATTAAAAGAGTGAAGAGCAAACCCTCTTCCTTAAGTAGAGACTTCCCCTGTTTTAGCCACTTAGCTCACATTTCTTCCTCCAAGACACATGAGTTCTCAACCTATCAATACTCTCCCCAAGAGAACTAACCTTGTCCTTGAGGTTAAACCTTGGAAACCGAGATACCAAGATAAATAAACTCTTCCATGTGTATAGCTCAGCAAGGTACATGAGGTAATCTCCATTTTCTCTTGATTGAAATTGCTTCATTATTTTAAGGCTGAGAATGCAGGCAAAAACTTGTCTGGTTTCAATCAAGATCAGCAAAACCTAAACTTTTATGAGCTCTGTATGAGACTTTAACTTCTTTATTCATGAAGAAACTTAAAAAAGAAGAAGGGCTAAAATGCTGATGTTCCATAAGAAGCAACAATTTTTCAACTCGGATTTATACAACTAACTTTTTTTTGATATTAAGAGAACATTTCATTTCATGTCTCTTGAGTTTTGATCATTTATATTCAGTTTCCTTTAGGTACATCATCGAAGATGAAACTTCCTTCAGCCTGTAGAAATTAACATGTGTAAATCCAACTAAAATAACAATAATAATAAAAAACCATTGTTAAGAAGTTGAGTTTCCGACCTTAGAGAAAAAATTAGTTGTGCCGTTTATTAGCATAACCCCTGATTTCAATCTGCAGTTCCACTTATGCTTTGTATGCTTCGTATGCTTCACCTGTAACAGTTTTATCTGTTTAGTTCATCTATGTTAAAACATATATCAATAAAATAAATTCAAGTCATATTACTTACTTTATCAAACAGACACATGACCAAATGTTCATTATTATCTTTATCATCATAAGTAACATCTTTTTCATCATCGTTCTCGTTCAAATTCTCATCTACAGTCGAAGATAATGAGTTATACAATAGCATTTGACTTAAAACTATACATGCATCTCAAAATTACCATCAAGATCAATATCAGTATCTGGATCTTTGACTTCATCGTCTGCTTCGTCTTGCTGAGGAATATACTCTTTCTTTGGGGACATCACAAGATCCTGAAAACATTTTCAACATTAGTAATCTATTTGTGAGTTGTGATCAACAAAAGAACCTTACCGTTGATGGATTTGACCTTGGAAATTGAACAGTCTCAGGTAAAGGATTTGGATATGGAGTCTCAAGATTCGTCTGTAACTTCACAAACATATAAAAGATTTGATTTTTTTACTTGTGAAGTTAACATTCAAATCAAGATATAACAAGAAAATAACTCACAAGTTCGGCTTCTATAATCTTCGTTTTCCAAGTCTACAAAACATAGTTTTTAGAATCAGTTTATAAATCTTCCTTAAACCATAACTTGTAGTTCAATAAAACGAAAGAATGAAGTTTTCAACTAACCGATTCAATCTGGCTAAGAACACTCTCCTCAAGTTCTCCATTGTAGACGTGCTCGTTTCGTGACTTGCTGATAACGTCATCGATGATGTAGGTGTAGCAGGTACTAGTCTCGCTTGATAACACCATCTCTGATACAATACAATTGACTTAAGGTGATGTGAATCTGGGATCTTTCTTGAAACCCTTCGCTGGAGAAAGTGAAGCAGGGAGCTCAAAAGACGAGAAGAATAAATCGTTGAAGCGGGCAATAACATCATAGAGGGACGGATATTTATAAGGGTTTATAAACCGACCCGAGAAAATTTAGTTGTTCCGGGTCCAATTTTCAACCCGAATTTATTTTAATTGTGTTGGGCTGAGAATAATAATAATTAGGCCCAATACAATGTCACGTTACACAAGTATTTTGGGCCCAGTAAAATGTCATGTGAGGAATGTATCAATGTTCTAAATTTGAGGAATACAATAAAAAGAACTGAGGGAATCAAACAACATCGTTTCAAAGTTTTTGAATAATTTATCATCGAATTAAAAAAAAAATTTTATAATATATGTTTATGCTAAAGATTAGCATAATATGAAACATTTAACAGGTTAAATACACTATAAAAAAATCAAATAACATCGGCATCAATATATTACGCTAAAATACTAATCAATCGACATGTGTCATATGTGTCGTGACGCAAAAGCATAAGCAATTACTATTCTTTTCCATTTTAAACCGAACAGTCGTCAATTTCAAACAATAGCTTGTTTTAAAATTGTTTTGCAAAATGTCGGGTTTGATAAACACGTGGCGATCCTTAACCATAGCATCTTTCAACATCCAATGAAGACTAGTTTAATATCTTTGATTAAACTAATTGACCTAAATTATAGTATATTTGCCGTATTATATATCAGATGAGCTACCAAACCAGACTCAACGGTCAAATTTCACATGCTATATTGCTTCCTTGTCAAATAAATAAATAAAATTCACCACATTATTTATATTTTTTAATGTACGAGGTTAGGAGAAGATACACTCAAGTACTCAACGACTTTTTTTTAATTGGTTTAACCATATGATCATTACAATGCAATTTACGTATAAAATATTATTACCTCTCTTTTTTATTTTAACTCAAATAAATAGCGAGTATGGAATTTTTCCGGGTAAAAGTAAAAAGTAAAAAGTAAAAATTTTAAATTAAAGTGGAAAAAATAAAAAGGGTTGGAGGTAAATTGACAACTGTCAACTGTATAACACAAAAAGAAAGAAAAATATTTAACAGTTACGCAATCTGCCGGCCATGCATGCAGACTCGGGTTAAATCTGCCGTTGTCTTACACGTGTCGGATAAATGATCTGCCACGTAACTGTTGAAGCATCTCCCTCGTTAAGTGCGAAGAAAAGGACTTAAAGCACCTAAAAACCACAACGTGGGACTTGCGTTCGACACGTGTCATCTTAGGCCTCAAAACTAGACTTTTGAGTTTAGACCTAATTTATGAGTTATGGTCAAACTGACACGTCATAAAGTCCTTGTAATACCAAAACTTTCTTTCAGACAATTAATATTTTTTTAAAAATACAAACAATTCATGTTATGACCGGAATATTAAGTTTTTAAATTTCGTATGCAAAGATAGACCTTTATCTTTGTACGTTGACGTAAAAAAAATCCATATATCACATAACTCAACATCAAATAGAAGAACATTCATTAGATCGGATTTTGATCATTATAAAGAGTAATAGTATTTTGTATCTATCAACCTAATAGTATGTGATGTGGAAACCTTAACGACAAATTGGTAAGGTTTCAATTCAAAGTTACAAAACAAAGATGAGATTATAAAATCAAACTAGCTTTGCTAGGACAAAGATAATGTCTCCTTACCGAAAGCTCTCCAACTACCTACTAAAGTAACTAACCATGTTTCAGTTAACTCTTTTTCTCATTCCTACCTTCATATTATTTTACAGATACAAACAAATAAAATATAATAAACAATTTTTATAATTTATTGATGGAATTCATTTCCGTTTTCTATTTTATAAGATTATATAAGATTTGAAAGTGATGGTTGGTGGTGACTTGGTATCATAGAGCTCTAGGGGAAGTGGTTTCTAAGAACAAAACAATTAAATATTTAATATATTCTTATTATTTTATTTGAGTAAATAATTAATAATAATAATAATATTGATAGTAAGAAAAGTCTTTCACGTGGCGCAATGTATCTGCCTACTGTCAACTTCAAATACCTGGCAACTGCTATCAGACTTTAGTGGACACGTGGCATGTGTTACACACGTCGTTTCTTTTTTATTTATTTCTTTTAATTAATTTCTTATATTTATTTTTATTTTGTTCTGTAATTTACTCTAAATTACTCTCCATGTGTGAGTGGGACCCTAAATTATTAGCTGCTTTAAGAGCTCACACGTCATCCTATTACTTGCCGACACGTACTAGAGAATTTTCCGCAAAAAGATAATCTTCTTTTGTTTAAGTTCTTTATTTTTAGTATATTACTTCCCATGTGTGTTTTGCACATATTTGTATTCATATATATTATATTTAATTTTAAAAACCATAATCCAATAATAATAATTATTCTAGTTCAATCAGTGAGTACAAAACTACAAAATAATCAATTAAATTATTTTATAATAATATGGTAATAGATTTATTAAAGTTTTGTCCAAGCAAATATTTTTTAATCACCATAGAAAAATTAATACTATAAATAGGAAGAAAATAATATTTCTGTGGTTCTATATATTTATATATCGTTTAGTAAGTATTTTTTTCACTAAACAATTTTTTATAGAATTTAACAAATTATTGGGGGATAAATTCAGTAAAAAAAGTAATATATAAATATAGCTAAAATAGCTTAAAACATGTCCCTATCGTTAGTACAGACCAAAAATATAAAGTTTCGTTTCCACAAAACTTCTATACAAGTTTACACTCAAGCCTCTATTTGCAACATTTGTATTTTATAAGTCACACTATTATCTTAAAGGATTAAAATGAAAAGCATATATGAGTCGTGGTCATCTACAGTTTGCTTTTATACTTATTCGAATAGAGATGATTAGATATATAACTTGACTTAATCAAATTCATGTCTCTAGTGGAATTAATATGTCAAAAGCACGTTAAATTGATCAAGCTATGAAATAAATTTGTAGTAACTTAATTTAAATTGATAATTATTGTTTTTATTCCAAAGCATGTTTACAAAAAGAAATTAACAGTTAAATTCTCTGTGACAGGAACAGCTTAACCACAACCTACTACTCTCAGTCCAACTCCACATCCCTAATTGTTCATCTAGTAATATTTTCTCTGTTTTGTTTTAGATTTAAATATCTTTTTAAAATTTTAAAATAAATGTTTACTACACAAATTCTATATTTACTGTTTTTGAAACATTTCCTAATAATTCTTTTTTAAAATATATTAATAAAAGTAAAACAAAAAAAAATTAATTGCTATTTTAGTCTACATAAAATTAACTAAAATCCTGGGAAACATAAAATTGAAAAATCATCGAGTCAAATGTCATGTTAAATGAGAACACGTGTCAAGCATCAAAGAAGAAGATATGTCAGACATGTTAAAGAGATAGAATAAGGTCAACGTTGTTAATTGTTGATACGGAAGTGGTCCCCACTTGTCCTAAAGACAAAATCCATCTACGTATTCGTATCTCATTGGACATCATTTTTATTTGATTTATATATTTGAGAAAGTTTGAATTTATTTTATTTTTTTAAATTGACTAGATAGGTAAGTTTACTTGAATATGACATTTTAGTTTGTTTATTGTTTAGCGAATAAAGAATAAATCGAAAATTAATCAAAAGTATTCCAACTAGCTTTTAAGTTAATTTAACAAAAAAATATATATATATATATATCAACATATAGTTTAATGTATTATTTATTTAAATATTGTTTATTTACTTAGGTTGTATATATATGTATATTAAAATTATTATGCATTTTATATAAAATTAAAAACATGAAGTCCAAGTTTAAAAAAATATATTTTTACTATAAACTAATTATTTGACCGTTTAAGAATAGATGAAACTATAAATTATTTTTACTTAAAAATAAATCTAATAATATTATTTTATCTGACAATAATTAGTAATATGATATAAAATAATATATTAATAGAAGATAATATTACAAATTTTTAAAACTTTTGAATATTGTTAAAATTTATGGGATAATAGTTTTTTTTTTCCGTCCGCCGCTTTATTTAAATCAAACTAAATTTTATTCGTTTGACCGCGTATATTTTTATTAATTATATAGTATGCGCCGACACAATAGAGCAAAACCGTTGTTAAAATTTTGGAGATAATAGTTTTTTTTTTCTGTCCGCCGCTTTATTTAAATCAAACCAAATTTTACTCGTTATTAATTATATATTATCCGCCGACACAACG
Source organism: Leavenworthia alabamica (assembly GCA_000411055.1). Taxonomy (NCBI): domain Eukaryota; kingdom Viridiplantae; phylum Streptophyta; class Magnoliopsida; order Brassicales; family Brassicaceae; genus Leavenworthia; species Leavenworthia alabamica. Next base: position 18,128 of record KE156381.1, read on the forward strand.
GACCAAAACCGATTTCTATAATATGGATAACATAAACTACTAAAATTGAATTTTAGAAAATGACAAAAAATAGTTAATTAATTAACTAAAATTGTGTACTTAATATTTGTGCACACATATTTTTTTTTGTAAAATAGCTAAAATATATGTTATCAAATTAAGAATAAAATACTACATAAATCCCATATGCTTAATAGTAAAACACTTATAAGTTTTAACATTTGGTTATTTTTTATTATTAATTATTTATTTTTATGAGTTTGCAAATTCTCATATGCCCAACTAAAAAGTAATAATATCTGAAACTTTTGAAAGCGATGTCCAAATTTTGATACACGAAAATATTGGTGTCTTAACAATGTAAAACATGATGTGCCAAACTTTAGATATTGATGTTTTACATTTTAGTCATTTTTTTTTTCTTTTTCGAAATGGCTCATAAAATTGCTCGTTTCTAAATCATGAAAATTTTGGACACCTGTCAGAAAGCTACGAATAAATGTTTAAATTCATAACCCATTATGTCAATTAAAAAACTAAGTAAAAAACCTTTAAATATTAATTCATCATAACAAATTTAAAACTATATTAATTCTAAAGCTCTACTTGTTTTGTGCATAATAAAAAAACGGACGGACGGGACAAATGTAACAAACGTAGAACAAATGTAATAGACTGGACAAGTAAGACAAATAAAAGAGAACAAATGTTAAAATGATGACTCTAACTGAATTAATGACTCTCAAATTTTATTAATTAAAAATGAATGACCTTTTTCAATAAAAATTTTATTTATGCATTCTCAATTTTCAAAATATTCATATAATGTATTTGTAGTGACATATATTGAATTATTAGTTGATTTTCATAATTGTTGTTTATAGTAAAAAATAAATTGAATTGATATGGAAAATTTACATAAGAAAACTTGGTAAAAATCTCTAAAAAGAGATTTAGAAATCGCATGCGTGTCATCAAAGGTTCTTTTCATTTTTAGGTTCTGAGTAGTGTTCGAATCTGATTGGTACACGTAAGTCTTTCGTATGGTGATTTAGAAAAAGTGCGTTGTTTACGTACACGTGTTTATAATCAACGGTCAAGATTTCTTCGTTCAGATAGAGGAGCGATACGTCACGCCATTCAACATGCTCTTACTTCTTCATTCTTCATTTGATTTTTTGTGTTTGATTGATCTGCCCGTTAAAACTCTCGGGTAGCTGCCCGTAAAATAAAGAGGATTTTTTTTTTCATGGGTGAAGCGATTATAAAAGCTTCCATGGCCAGCCTTGTTTAAGCTTCTCTCCTTCTCTCTCCTGTGTGTCTTTTGTAAGTTTTTTTGTTTTTCCGGGGGAGAGTGATGGAGTGTGTATGTTGAGAAGTCTGAATGATAGAATGGCTGAGATTTGTTTTGAGAACGAGACTGTGATGACGAAGGAGACGGCTACGGTGGTGAAGACGACGACGGGAGCGGCGAAGAGACGAGAACGGAGCTCGTCTCAAGCTGCGAGGA
>KE156381.1:26571-45174 GCA_000411055.1 Leavenworthia alabamica
GCATGGAAGCATCTCGTACTTCGGCTGGTTTACTTCTCACCCAAACTAAATACATCACAGACCTTCTTCAAAAGACGAAAATGGCAAATGCGAAGCCAGTGGCTACACCAATGTCTTCGACGGATACTCTCACTCTTACCACTGGTGTTCCTCTGCCCGATGCAACGGAATATCGTGCAACAGTTGGCAGTCTGCAATATTTAGGTTTGACGAGACNTACAGCTCATTGGGATGCAGTGAAGAGAGTTCTTCGTTACTTGGCTGGTACACCAACAAAGGGTATTTTCTTCTCTGCTAATTCACAGCCAACACTTCATGCATACTCCGACGCGGATTGGGCTGGTAGCAAGGATGATTATCTCTCCACAGGAGCATATATTGTTTATCTAGGGAAACAACCAATATCCTGGTCTTCCAAGAAACAGAGTGGTGTAGCTCGATCATCCACCGAGGCTGAGTATCGAGCACTAACAGAAGCTGCTTCTGAGGTTAAATGGATAACCTCACTTATGACCGAACTTGGGCTACAATCCACCACAATGCCAACTCTTTACTGTGATAACATTGGTGCTACATATCTCTCAGCCAACCCGGTATTTCACTCCCGCATGAAGCACCTTGCTCTTGATTATCATTTTGTCCGAGAACAAGTTCAAGCAAAGACACTTCGTGTCTCACACATCAGCTCCAAGGACCAACTCGCCGATGCACTCACCAAGCCACTGCCTCGCACCAGGTTCGCTGAGCTAACATCCAAGATTGGACTTTCTTCTAGACGTCCATCTTGAGGGGGCGTATTAGTATGGAAAGTATATATTTGTATTGATACAGTGAATATCTTGTATTGGAGAGAACTTCATAATACCTAGGTTGCTACCTCTATATTTTAGCATATATATATTGTATCCTCGTCAATCAATAAAATATAAGTTAATACAAAACCTATATTATATACACGACTAAAATTGCTATAGATGTATAATAATAACCTTTTTTAAATTATTATTTAAGGTAGGTTTCGAGGCCAGGAAGATTATGTCCATGGGCCTATATTTCTGGCATATAAAGCGGCCCAAATACGATATATATTCCAAATTCTTCGCCGGCGATCATTTTCACCGAGGAGAAAGGCAAGGCGAGGCGGGAGTAATTCACCATGGACTCGCATCACGCGTCTTTAGGACGGCGGACTGTAAGGATTCTATAATCGTCTAGTCTTCATCTTCGTCTTACGGACGGTGTCTTACATTATTGATGTATTTGGTTTACGTGATATTGTAGTTGGAGGAGATTCGTCAAAAGAGAGCTGCTCAAAGGTTAAGCAAAGCTGCTTCAGGTCCAGATCTTAGCGAAATTCCCAATCCTGCCGGTAAATTTGAATCTCTAATTCAAATGTTTGTTTATTTATTGAGAATAAAAACTAAATTAATTGTAAATGAAATTGCAGATTTTCCGGTGATCAGAAAATCTGAAAGCGGAAATAGACTTTCCGAGGTGAAGATCTAATTTGGATCTTCAGTGTATATTGAATCAATGGAAGTTTTGTTTATTGATTATTTTGGTGAATGATTTGTTCTTAATTAAATCTACAGACAGATGTTGGTGCTTTGTATTCCCAGCTTAAACAATTACAGAAGATGAATGCAGATATGGAGGAGCGTAATAAGATACTCTCCTCAAAGGTCTTAGTTACTCTTCTTTGTTCATTCTAGGAATTCATATTCAATGTTGTTGTTTTGAAATCTAATGTTTATGATGTTTTTTCTTTGTACATTGGCTTCAGCTTCAAACAAAGGAAGTTGAGAATGAATCACTTGAGACTCGGTTGAATGTGCTGGTAACTAACAAGTTAACTTTTATTTGTTTTCTAAAATGGCAAAAAAATTTAGACGTGTTGACATATGATCTTGTGGATTGATAACAGGAACAAAACACTGTGCCATCTCTGAGAAAAGCCCTCAAGGAAATTGCAATGGAGAAAGATGCTGCTGTTGTTTTACGTGTAGGAATCACTCTTGTTTTAGTTATATTTGGTGCAAAATTAACTTCACCCTTGATTGTGTTTTGATTGCCATAGCTATTTCTTACAGGAGGATCTCTCAGCTCAAGTTAGGACTCTTAAGAAACGTGTTAAAGAAGCAGAGGAGGAACAATATCGAGTATGGAATTTGTCTTCTTCCTTCTTTTCCTTTCCTCTTTTTCTAAAGAAAGATATCATAACCCATTGTTGATAGGCTGAGGAAGATGCATCATCTCTGAGAGCAGAGCTTAACTCGATTCAACAACAAGCAATGGGTGGTACTTCATTTGCTGGAATGTCGTCAATGGGAGTTTCCCCAGACCAACTACCCGTATTAGAAAAGGAGATGGCTGCTCTAAGACTAGATTTACAGGTTTGATGGTTTGATACAGATAATCTGTTCCCTATGAGAGCCTATTTCGATAATAATGTTCTTACAATACACAGAAAGAAACAATGTTGAGGCACCAAGAACAACTGCGTTTAGGTGAAGAACAAACTCGAGTTGCTTCTTTAATGTCTGAAAAGCAGGAATTGGAACAGAAAATTTCAGTCTTATCCAGCGGTGCCTCAGGTAATTCTTTTGAAGCAAACCCAGTCTTTTTTCAGCTGTTACAATCATCAGGTTTTTGGATGCACTAGCTGCTTTTGACTCATTCGGAAATTATTTTACCCGAATGTGCGTTCTTGGATGCATATCAATGACTTTTCCGTGTTTTTATTATGCAGAGGTATCAGAGATAGGTCAAAAAGTATTCTCAGTGGTAAGAAAATGTTATAAACCCATTCTTACCAGTTGCGAGCATATAAGCCTTGTCCAACTTATCACAGAGTCCCTTTAGTTTTAGGTTTTAACTGTTTTCATGTAGGAAGATAAAGAAAAACTCGAGAAGCAATTGCATGATATGGCTGTTGCACTTGAAAGATTGGAGAGTAGCAGACAAAAGCTTCTTATGGAGGTGTTATAATATCTTAGCTTTTCTGTAATTTAGTATAGACAATAGTCAAGGTGGCTTGATTGGTTAAAAAAAAAATTTCATGGACTATTTTCAGATTGACAACCAATCATCTGAAATAGAGAAGCTTTTTGAGGAAAACTCGAATATCTCAGCTTCGTATCAAGAATCAATCAACATATCAAATCAGTGGGAGAATCAAGTAAGCTTCTTATGCTTTTACTTTTGAGGGAGAGAAACATTGTTTTGGAGTTTATGTTGACTTGTAGCAAACCATATAGGTGAAAGAATGCCTCAAGCAAAATGTAGAACTCCGTGAAGTTATCGATAAGTTAAGAACAGAACAAACTGGTGCTCTTTCACAAGTGTCTTCAGAAGTTGAGGCAAATGGGTCACATGGAACTGAAAATTTGTCCCTCAAGGTTTTGGTCCTCACAAGCTCCAAGTAATAAATCTTGTTAGTGTGAATAAAATGCCTCATTACTTTTTTTTTTCAGGGTGAACTTGCGAAAGAACAGAGCAGAGCGGAATCATTATCTGCTCAAGTTCTCCAACTATCAGCTCAACTTCAGCAAACAACACAAGCATATAATGGGCTTGTGCGAGTGTAAGTTTTCACAAGGGACTTTTCCTTCACTCCAATTAGATTCTATTGTTTTGTTGATTTTGTTTTCATTGCGATTTGTTGTAGCTATAAACCTGTGCTTAGAAACATTGAGAGCAACTTAATAAAGCTGAAGCAAGATGGATCAGTTACAGTGGCTCAGTGATCCCCAGGAACCAAGGGGCACACTTCTAAATATACATATGTTTATACAACAAAAACGCCTATGTGGGAACTAAGGAAAACAATGAGATTAACACTTTTCTTTATTGAACAAATATGTACTAGTAAACAAATCATTCATGTCCAGCTAACTTGCTATAACCTCTGGTTCATTGTCTTTAAATCTAAGAATTCGATTCAATACAATATTCAAGCTCAAATCGTTGACACATCTCTGTATTGGCCATCTTGTGAAAACTCTAAACGAGAGAGTCAAATTGGGAATTGTCATTGAAAGGAGGAAATGTGTTTACATCTTTTATAACTACCATTCTCATTAATAAAATGGAAAATTAAATTCATTTTATGAGTTCATGAAAAATATGGGACTATAATACAAGTTTTATCACAGGACACACCATTCTCTGTTAAGGAAATAAAATTTCCAACATCTGTCTGAAACTTCTATGCAGCTGCAGGATCGTTTATGACTCCCAAAAAATCATCTTTGATAGTACCAACACAAAACTGCAAAACACAAATGTGTAAATTGATAAGTTTAAATCCAAAAACACACAGCTCAAGCCAACCACAAGCCCAAAACCCCTGCAAAAACACAGTTGCAATGTGAATAAAGAGTAATGGAAGATAGAGCTTACGATTTCAGTGGCATCGACTCTTGTTCCAATAATCTTTAGTCTCACTTCACATTCCTTCTGGATCTTAACCTACACGAAGCATTGGAAGATTGAGTTTATTGAAGATATATAAAAACACCAATAACATTGTTGGATGGAAACAAGACATAGAAAGAAACAAACTGATCCATCTGATGTAGTATAGTTAGGCATGTCTCCAGCTTGAAACTCCATATCATCTGGAATCAACTATAGTGACAAAGACGAGGAGAAAAAGAAGAGTAGGTATAACAATAAAGAAGAGTAAGTAAGGTCAAATTTCATGATGTATAATTTATAAGCTTACATGCTTAGATACAAAAATTTGAACAGGGCCAGCTTCAGCGAAGAATCCCATCTGTAACAGATAAGGAAACTCCATAAGATCTTATACACTGAATTGTCAATGTAGATATAAAGCAATATGAAAACTATATGTATACCTTATTGACCAAAGTGACAACAGCTTCCAAAATTTCGCCTTTGAAAGGTCTGAAAACGACGCATTGGTATTTAACTGGGAAGGTAACAAAACCAGTTCCATCTCTAATCAAACCTTTTCCTATGCTTTCTATTCCAGTTATCGCCACTACAAACCCATGACGGCCACTGTGCACATCACAACAATGAAATAAACAATTGTGTTAAGCATCAATATGATATTGCAATGATGAATTAGATTAACAGTAAAGCAAGGAACTTAGCTAGAGGACTCAAAACTAAATCTTTATCTGATACAGTGTCAATCAATTTCATCTAATTACATAAGCTCATTAACAATTTTCAATTCAATAGCGAACAAAAAACTATATTAATGAAAAAAGTGTTCAGCTTTATCATCAAATACAATACTGGAAAAACAAGATATTGGATCTGGGAGATTTCCAAACAGGCACCTAAGTGATCTGCCATGGATTAACTCTATAGAAAATTAAGAGACTGTCTACACAACTCGCTAAATAAAAAATACAAACTTTAGTCATAAGCAGCTATAAAAAACGATTTTTATTCGAATTAATATCACTCTTCACTGCAAATGGAACTCAAACAACCGATTCATTACAAAAGACCAAACCAATAGAAGGAAACGAAATTTAGGGTTTCGGAAAAAAGATGCAATTTTTAAAGACGAAAACAAATCCGAATTAGGGAAAAGGGTTTGGATTAAAAAGCATCCTAGGGTTTGGAAGCGTAGTGAAGTGAAGAAGGGTAAGAAAGGAACCTGCAAGTGCCTTCGACATCTTTCATAAGCTTAGAAACTAGATTTTCACGAAGGTTTCGACCAAAGAAACGAGGATGTAACTGCATATTTCGCTCCAATACTATATGGAAGAACATCTTTACTTTTATCTCTCTGCTTTGTAATTCGTCGAGTTTGTGACGAATGAATCAAAACAACTCAATGGTTACAATTTATAAAACCTGCTCCAGGTTAGATTTTCTATCAACCGTCAGATAAGTAAAAATGGACGGTCTAGATTGCAAAAGCACTATTTCCATTTTTGGTCCAAGCACTATTTCCTTTTTTTTATGAGTAATTATTTAATTGTTAGGATTTATCAGGATTATAAATCTGAATGGCATTTGAAAACTAAAAAGTAAAAATCCAAAATGAACTATGAGATTTGATGTATCCTTAATTCTTATATTTGTTGTTAGTGTAATGAAAGCAATATTGTTTGAGAAACATAAGTTTATGCATTATTTTATTTATCATATAACTTTCTTTATCTACTTATAAACGTCTTTATTTGATTCTAAATAAACTATGGATTGGCCTGATGCCTCTTGTACGGCGGCTGTGGACATTTCTTACACGGTGGTGGTGGATACACCACTGGCGTGGAGGAGGGTAAGTCTTGTACGGCGGAGGTGGATACTCCACTGGCGGAGGGTAAGTCGGTGGCGATAAAAATGGTTGCCATTTAAACGGCGGTTTCTTCCAGGGGAAATGAAAACAATTAGGATTAAAGGAGGCCAAACAAAAAAGTTGAAAAATGCTTCCTTGTGTTAGTAACACTTCAAGAGCTAAAGTAACTGTAAAAGACTCCATTTTTATGGTTTTGAATAAGCAATGTTGCACTAAACACTGGTTATGACTCCACTCAAGTCAATATTGCACTAAACCACAACTGGTCTTAATTAAACCCCTAAATTCAGGAATTAAACTGACAAATAAGCTTTTGGATTCATTTGTTGTTTTTCAAAGAGGCTCTTTGAAATTTGAATGGCGCAGAATACATTGAAACCAGAGAGTGTCCGAGTATACGTGTCTCAGTGACTGTGTAAGATATTTTGGGATTCAATTACTATGTTGGATAATAAGAGTGTTCTGCGTTATTAGGAAGGTTCCGTTCGGTTAGTTTCATCCAACCGAAGGGTTAACATTCCTTTTTCTAATTAATCTAAACCGAATTTCACAAAATTGGGAACTAACTCTTCGAAGGAATGTTAACCTTCGTAAGGAACTCGGTTCGTGAAAGAATGAAAATTTGTAGACATTTTTTCACTGTCTATAGAGTAAGAGAAGAAGAAGAAGACGAAGATCATAAGAACATAAAGTGTTTAGAGAAAATAAATGACAAGAGTTCAAATAAGAAGATCATAACATGTAAAAATATGTTTTTTTGTTGCCTTTGCAAGGCCTCCGGACAAAAGTCTCAGGGAGCTTCAATTGTCTCTCCCGCTTGCATTTCACCTTTATCCTCTTCTTTACCGCAAGATTTCAACTGCAACTTACAAAACAAAAGAGTTATTCTATAAGTGCTTGAATCTAAGATCCAAACTCAGACTCATACAGTTCAAAACTTTAGCACAGATCAAAGCAATTTCACTTTAAACTATTTATGTATGCAAAACACGAGCTACCGTCTTGATCTAACAATCTGAAGATCTGAAACTTAACATAAGTTAGAGTACATGAGACTTGAAACTACCTCATAAGAACCGAGGCCTTCGATCTGCAGGCTTAAGAATTTGGAAAGAGCACATTAAACTTTCATCAACACTCATCATAGCACCAGCATTATCAAATTCACCACAGTAGTTAGGAGCAGAGAATATAGTAACAAGCTGTCTATCAGCAAAGAACTCATACCCATCCTCTACAACCTAAGTCATGAACAAAAAGGTTTTATTAGAAACTCAGCAACATCTTTAATAAACTGACTCTTGCGTAAACCAACCTGGTGGGCACGACAGATAAGATCCATATCGTTCTTTATAAGAAATTCCGCAACTTTATCAGGCCCAAACGTATAAGAGACACCACGATCATTCATCCCCCAACCTTTGACATCTTTGCTTGGATCAGACCAAAGTAGATCACAAAGCAAACCAGAATCTGGAACATCGGTAGGTCGCTTTAGGTTTTTAATCTGTTCCACATTGTTCAAATCAGGAGAAAGCCCACCATGCATACATAATATCTTATCGTCTATAACAGCAGCCACAGGGAGACAGTTAAAAGAATCAGTAAATACTTTCCAGAGTCTGACACTGAAACGACGTTTACATTCATCATAGAAACCGTAGATTCTGTTAATAGAAGCACATTCATGGTTTCCTCTTAGAAGAAAAAAGTTCTCAGGGTATTTGATTTTGTAGGCAAGGAGAAGACATATAGTCTCTAAACTCTGTTTTCCACGGTCAACGTAGTCTCCTAAGAATAGATAGTTAGCTGTAGGTGGGAAGCCTCCATACTCAAACAGCCTCAATAAATCTGAGTATTGTCCATGAATATCACCTGAAGACCAAACAAAACCATATTACAAATCCATGTGAATACTGAAATACAAATCAAACCTCAAAAAAAAAAAACAAATTTTTATACACACAAACAAATCCATCATCCTAAGTTACATCACAAAAGGTAAAGGTCATTTAGTTACAACGAGAAAACGTTGTCAAAATGATTTTAACCTTTCTCAAGAGATCTCACCCAAAATTTAGAGCAAAATCCAATGATCTTTATGAGTCCTTTAATAACTTGCCTTTGTTTCGAGAGATCAGCTGCTGCAATCAGATGATGGATTAAACATCTCTATCTCTTACCTAAACCAATTCCAACCTAAAAACCTATTTTTTTGGGGAGAGAGCTCATCTAATCAAAAAGCTAACGGAGCCCGACCTCAGATCTCAAAAACGTAAAAGAACCTATAAATAATAAAATCGGAAAATAGAGAGAGAGAGAGAGAGAGAGAGATTATACCACAGATCTTGATGGGAGCTTCGAGTTCAAGGAGATTAGGCTGTTGAAGAAAAATATCTCTAGAAACGAAGCAAAGCTGTCGGATCTCAGACTCGTTGAGCATAACTTGCTTTGTTCCAGGCTTAGGGTTTCTATAATCCAACAAACGACGAATGATATCATCGAGAACGGCAGGGTCCATGCTTCCCTGCCCTTGTTGCGCCATTCACCTTCGATCCAATCCTCCTCACCTAATTTTATTCTAAAGCTTCAATTTTTTCTGACAATAATCGATCGCCAGATAAAACTTTTTAAAAAAATTTAAAAATCTTCTCTCGATCTTTGGACCAAATAGTTTTCTCCTTTGTTTCCCCAATTTTATTTTTTCTTTCCAACGAATTTGTGTGATGGGTGAGTTTATCGAAGGTTAGTGGTTTTTTTTTCTTCATTATTTATTTATTTGAAAATTAAAAGTTTAAAATAAAATAATTCTCTTTATAATAATAAAATAGAATAATGCAACTCTCTCTGGCTCTGTATTATTATTATGTTATATTATTATAATAATCTCTCCGTGTCATTCCATTAGTGATGGATTTGCTGGTCCCCACTATTAGTTGACACATCTCTTCTTGATTATTTTGGTCACATCTTGGTTTATATATGATTTAAACCGAACTTATATAAACTATAATCAATTAAAGTATATGGTGAAAGAAGCTCTAAGACAAGAGTCTAAAATACATCATACAAGTGACATATTGAAATTACGTCAGAGATTTCATTTCTAGTAACGTTCTTTTTCATAAGTGATCACAAATTTAAAACAATGATCGAAACCGGAGATGGAAAAACGAATGAACAATTACAAACCAGAATTAACCGGAACATAGCACCCTCTCTTGCTGGCTCCAGATGTATCATCAACGTTAATCGTTGTCCATTGCCTTGGAATGGCTGAATTAGCAGCCAAAGCTTTCTTTTGCTGATGATGTGGTAAATCTCTGTTAATACGTTTGAAATTGGTGGCTTCAAGAGTAGATGTCTCCAAGAAACCTTCAGTCTCAGCTTGACTCTGACCATCTTCGTTAGCAACTGATCTTAAGTGGTTTAGATTTGTTTTGTTTCCAGCCATCATGATAACTATGTCGGAATCTGCATGGTCTCTTAGTTCGCATAGCCACCTTAGAACATTGTCAAATGTCTGTCTTTTTGCGATGTCATAAACAAGAAGTGCATCTCTGTAATAAGCACTAGTGATAACTCTGTATCGCTCTTGACCTGCAGTGTCCAAATGTGGACTTTAACAGTCTTGGCTTTAACCTGTAGAACCGTAAGACAAGATCACAAGAAACACATAATAATCAACAACTGGGTATAGAGCTCATACTGTGTTTCACAATGTTAATTTGTGAATGCTTCAAGGCGTTGACCTCACTAGGGATGGAGGAGTGTTGACTTTGAGGGTAAGAAGAGATTGATTATAGTGGACAAGTTGTGGGAAGCTTTTCTATTCATTAATTAACATCCATATTGTAAAAAGCATTTGATATTATGACTCATGGCCAGCACATTTAAGATTCTCTATCAATATTAAAATTAATAAGCAAACAAATATGATTTACAAAAAACAAATAGAAAAAGTTAAATGCACCTAATAGTTGCAAACCTTAAACTATTAAAATCTTATCATTCAAACATGCACCAAGTTCATTAAGATGATTGGCAAAACTAAAAGACAGAACATAATAAACAACATAGAGATCACGTGAAATATAGAGAGCTTGAAATGCAAAGATTACTAAGAAACAAAGAAAATGACCTTAAGACAACACCAATGGTAGACTTAGATTCTAAACAAAACTCATTCCTTGTGAATCTAGACAATTTATTTGATTTAACAATATTTTAGATCTGTCAAAAAAAAAACAATTTTTTAGACTTTAAACATTTCGTTTGACTTTTGATTTATGTTAACAGGTTTCCTTCCGTAAAATTTTGATTTTTTTTTTAGTGGGCCAAGAACAAGAGTATATCATAAGAGGCCTCTCTTCATTTAGCCCATAATATTTTAGGGGATCAACATTTACCGAATGAGTATGTTTACAACCAAAGCCGACGCAGAGGGAGATAGACGACGTCGTCGACGAAGAAAATGAGTCAGACGGTGAAGTTAATAAGCGCGGAGGGTTTTGAATTCGTCATCGATAGAGAAGCCGCAATGGTTTCTCAGACTATCCGAAGCATGCTCACTTCTCCAGGTTTCTCTTCTTTACTCTGATTTCGCTTCTCTTTTTTATTGTTTTCCTTCAATTGTAGTGTACGTAATCGTAATCCCGATTCTGATCTTTAATTATTTTTATGGATTATTCATAAAATTCATTTGATTTGATTGTGAATTGACCTCAGTTTGAGCGAAATGTAACTAGAATTGCGTAATTGAAACTTCCAATTTGAAGGATAGATCAAGTACAAACACATAGACTTGTTCATTAGATGATTCTCAATTTCACCAGGTCTATATTCTTCAGGAACTAGGGTTGTTTAGAATAACTGAATACAAACGATCATGCACAAGTTAATTCATTATTTACTCTCTGTTGTTTTTTTTTTTTGTGGCAGGTGGTTTCTCGGAATCGAAAGATGGCGTAGTGACATTCCCTGATATTAGTACCACAGTACTAGAGAAGATCTGCCAATACTTCTACTGGTCTCTTCAATACTCCAGGTTCCATTACCTAACTCACTTTTCATACCTTTGCTCAGCTTTGATCTCTAGAACCATGCCATTGTAATAGTCTAAGTACTCTCTATTAGTTTCCTGGAAATCACTTTCAGAATCTAGTTTGTAGTTATCTAAGTTTCGCTTTAGTGGATTACTCGCTAAGAATGAACACATCCTTTAGATAAACAGTTTCGTTTCAAACTCTTTACACCCTTTGTATATTGGTTTCATTAGGAGTCTGTTGTGATTGTGGAATGTTAATTTCTCTATGGACCAATGTATCGGAAAGTCCTGTTTTCTAGAATGGATTACATTACATGAATCGGATACTGATATGCAAATTTTACATATCTTACAGAGGCAAAGAGACAGAGTTTCACATCGAGCCTGAACTGACTCTAGAACTAATGATGGCTGCTAATTATCTTCACACTTGAAGACTTAAAAGGATTAATCTTATTCGACTGGTATAGATTCGTTTAGTTGTGAACATAAAATGTAATTCCATGGAGCACTTGTGTGAGTACTCATATATGATTGTTTGACAAAAATCTCCATTGATGGGTTCATGAGTACTATTGAATAGCTCCGAGGGAAAGCCATGTACTTGTTTACTAGTTTTGACTTCAACATCAAAGTTCTTGTGGCTTTACTAGTTTGCTTATTATATTTAAACAGCTTTACCAAACTTTGTAATATGCAGCTTACACATTCTTGGCGTCTAATAAAAATCAATAATTTAGTTCATAGTTTATTACACAAAGTAAAAAAAAAAAAGAGTAATTCCTTCTAATACCATCATTTATAGTTTATTGGACAAAATTACATTATTTTTTTAATTAGACATAAATACTATTTTTTTTTTAAATTATAATGTTAGGGTTTAGTTTCTAGTGGTTGAATTTACTTTTTTATTGTTTGGGTTTAGTATTTAGTGGTTGGGTTTAGGGTTTATTGTTTGAATTTTATATAATTTCTCAAAAATATAATCTAATTTTAAATTTAATTGAATTATTAAATGGTAATTTTGTCTTAAATCAATTTAAGTGGTATTTTTGAAAATTAAATTTAAATTGGTGGTATTTAAGAGAATTGCCCAAAAAAAAATGAATAGAAAAAAATCTAATCAGCATTTTCACAATAATAGTCAGAAAATAAAAGTAATTCTAATATAATTAAAAGATATGTATTCCACATTATGTTATTAATTCTTTATTTTGAATAGAGACTGTGGAGATGCAATATATTATTTGACTAAGCAGAATGTATTATTACTAAGAGATAAGACTAAGTTAAGTTGGAAAATAATTCATTAGTGAGACGAATACATGTTCTGTTAAAACAAAATTTATCACAAAATCTTGAATTATGACCTTTTCTTGAATTTTAACTTTGCTATAATTGGTAATTCAAATCTATTATTTACAAAACTAGACGTTGACTGTTAGAAGAGTATTAAACAACATAAATACATTCAAAAACATAGCTTAAAAAAATAAAAATAATAAGTAATATTCAAAATTAGCATTTATTTCATTACCCAAATCTGAAAATCCATTAATTAAATTAATAAAACTACAATGTAGAATAACTAAAAAGCTTACGTAAGTACTAAAGATAGTCAAAACCCTGCAATGAAGAAGTTACCAAAACTTGAAAAGATTGGTCCACAAAAATTTAAAGTTCTTCGTTTTCTCACTATTTATAGGCAAAGAGATGAGACAGAAGAGATTAAATTACTTCTTAACAAAGGTTGTTTTCACTCAACCACATGCATTCTCAAGTGTCTGCTCCTCACATTCTCCAAGATTCTCATTTACTCACTTCTCTATTTGGTACGTATAATTATATTCATCATTCGTTTTGTTCATACTTTGTTACGTAAACATGTATATATTATAAAGTATATTCGATATTTTACATATCTTTATTCTCTAGACGATAGATACTTGTGGTCTACTTAGGGTACCTGCATGATTATTTATTACAAACATTTAATTATTTTGATATATAGAGCAATCATTATTATATATAAAAACTAACTTAATTATTTTATTTATTTACAGTTGAAAATAAAAAGAAATGAATTCTCACAACATATGTACTCATCTTTGTTTATCATCATTTTCCAACTACAATTCATCACATTCAATGGAGTCATCCTCAAACTCTTCTTCTGAAAAACCTAGATATCACTATGATCTCTTCCCTAACATCACCCAAAACTCTCCTTACAAAAATACACTAGCTTTACCTCTCATTGATCAGATCAACTTAAACCCAAATCTTGACCTAAACCTTAAGCCTTTGTGTGTGTATTATGGAGATCAAGAAGAGGCTGTTAAAGTGGATGTGAGCTTACGTCTTGGCCTTCCTGGTTTTGGGGAATCTACACAGCCGAAGACTAACAAAGGTAAGGAGATTGTTTTTTACGATGCAGGAAGAGCTAAAGATGATGAAGTCGTCACTTATGATGCTGTGAGAGCCAATGATAATTATGACGGTGGAATAAGCATTGATCATGAAGTTTCTGGGAAGCCGTATTGGATTCCGACTCTAGAGCAAATTTTAGTTGGCTTCACCAACTTTTCTTGCCATGTATGCTCCAAAACATTCAATCGCTACAACAATCTTCAGGTACGAGTCGATATATAGCTCATGAGTGTTGGATCTCTATGCATTCATGATTCATACATGAAATATAATATCATATTCAACATATAGTCATATCACCTTCATATAATATAATTGATCAAATATTTTATGCTTAGTTAATGCTTTAAAATAAAGTTTGAATCAAACTTTTAAGATTAAATTATTTAGTTAAATTTGTTGTATCGGCTATTTTTTAATATTTTTTTAAAATATTTATTCAATGTCTAAAAGTAAATTTTGAATCAAAATTTTAAGATTAAATTATTTACTTAAATTTGTTGTATAGGCTATGTTTTTATTATTTATTCAAAATATTTATTCAACGTCTAAAAGTAAATTTTGAATCAAAATTTCAAGATTAAATTATTTACTTAAATTTGTTAAATGAGCTATCTTTTTAACAGTTTTGTTAGCAGAACTATATTTTAGTTTAAAATATTCCAAAAGTTTCATATAAACAAAAATACAAATATTTTTTTCTGATACTCTATGATCCATCAATAATATAATTATAATGAGTTTTGTTACTTTATATATTAGCTATTCAAACCTTGTTGACTTGTATATAATATGAATGTAGATGCACATGTGGGGTCATGGTTCACAATACAGGAAAGGACCAGAGTCATTGAAAGGTACACAACCACAAGCCATGTTGGGGATCCCTTGTTACTGCTGTGTAGAGGGCTGTAAGAACAACATTGACCATCCTCGTTCTAAGCCACTCAAAGATTTTCGAACCCTCCAAACTCACTACAAACGTAAACATGGCCACAAACCTTATTCGTGTCGCATTTGTGGTAAGCTCTTGGCTGTCAAAGGCGATTGGCGCACCCATGAGAAGAACTGTGGGAAACGGTGGATTTGCATTTGTGGTTCCGACTTTAAACACAAACGCTCCCTTAAAGACCATGTCAAGGCTTTTGGGGCTGGTCATGGGCCTTATCCGACTGGTTTATTTGAAGATCTGGCCTCTCGTTCTTCAGTCTCCGAGACTTTGAACTTTTAAATTTATACATCTTTCATCTCGACTTTTATTTGCATTTTCTCTAGTTATTTCTATTTTGAAAAGCATAGATTACTTATAAAGGATTAATATCACATTTTGAAAAGCAAATATTACAAAAAATGAAGGTAACAACATGCAATTTTCTTGGTTTCTTGTGTCCTATTCTCCCAAGCCTAACCATTGCGGAGACAAGGCCTTCGTGCCCAACAAGAAAAAAACATTTGATGGTTGATGCAATAGAACAGATTATACCCATCTCCCAAGCCACGTTTCACAAGGTCTTATATATTGATGATATTCATATTATGTATACCTAAATTTAACTTGTTCATGTGGTGGCTGGACTCACCGAGAACGATCTGCCTAAGTAAGGCCACTGTCTCTTAAGAAGCTGTTGGTCAAGTTTTGGTTTCCTCGATATTGTTATTCAATCTATTGATTTTAGAATTCTATTAAATGTTATTAATATATTCAATATCAGAATTGTTTTATAGCAATCTCATTTTATTGGAATTAAATAGAAAGTTGACTATAAATGTGAAGAAGCAAATCTCACATTTTGATAGAATATTAAAAAAGAAATTCAAATACAATGAAATGTACAAATTTTTGCTAAAAATCCAAAGGTTGGAACATTTCCAGTAACAATATGTTTGGAGGTATTTTTATTTATATTAAAAAATAGCCAAAAATTTTCAATGTTTAATTGAATATACCATCTCTTAAAAAAATAAGAGATATACAAATCCCAAATTTATTTTTTCTTACTAGTTGTGACTTGTGACTAAATAAATCCCTCTATGTATTTATAAAATTGCAGACAATGAGACATATATCATTAAAATGGTAAATTATCTTATTTATAATAATTTTTCTAAAACTTAAAGAGACAAAGTCAAAGGAAATAAAATTGTTATTCTTTTAATTTAACATGGTGCATGTATGATCTTCCATGCTCATCATAGCAGAAACTAAAAGTTACACTAATTTTAATTCATTTTTATTAACTATAAGTCAAAGAAAATTAATTTTATTCTTTTATGTTGATGTTTGTTTCATGTTTTATCAACCTGAGTTCGAAATGTTCAAAGGGTTAATTTCATGTGGACTATATGTAACGTAACTAACGTTCATTGAACAACAAATAAATTTTAATAATTTATTAATTTCATTGAATCTGAACAAATTTAACTTTTTTTGTATAACTAGTGTTAATCAATTGTATATTTTATAGATTTAAAAAAAATCTAGTGTTATTCAATTTACTGATTTGGAATTCTATTAAAAGTTTGTGTTAATTAATATGAGGATGGTTTTATAGCATTTTCATTTTATTGGAATTTAGTAGATAATTGGATAATAATGTTAAGAAGCCAATCTCACATTTAGATAGAATATTAAAATACTTTAAAATCTATAATTATTGTGCTCATTTTTTTTCTCATAAATGCAAGGACAATTCTCTTAAATATTACTAGTGTATATTCTATAAATACAACTAATATTGATTTTTAAAAAAATTATTATTTAATAATTCAATTAAATTTAAATTTTGATTTAATTTTGAAAAAATTATATAAATTATAAACAATAAATACTAAACCCTAACTTTAAATACTAAATTATAGCCTCTAAACTAAAATTCTAACCCCTAAATAATAAATAGTAAACTCAAACAATAAATATTAAACTCTAACCATAAATACTAAATCTTAACTCCTAAATAATAAATATTAAACTCAAATATTAAATAATGTATATTTTTAGTTAAAATATTATTTATATCTAATTAAAAAATTAGTATAGTATTATCTAATAAAATACATTTTGATGTTGCTAAAAAGAATTTCTCTGAATTCAATCACTGGCTATATTAGTAGTTTTTTGTTTCTTTTCAAAGTAAGGAACTCTTCTCCAACAGCTGAACGTCACTAAAAATCCAAAGGTTTCCAATAACAGTATATTTGAAGGTAATTTTATTCTTTTATTAAACAATGGCAAACCATTTCCAATGTTTGATTGATTACACATACACCACCTCCTTTAATTTTAGTAAAATTAATAAAAAGAAATATAAATCATAAACTTAATTTTTCACTAATTAAGTTCATATTATTTGTGAGTAAATAAATCCCTACATATATTCATATATTATTTGTGGGTAAATAAATCCCTACATGTATTCCTATAATTGCAGACAATTAATGCTATAATTAAATTGGTACATATATCATTAAAATTATGGTAAATTATCAAATTTATAATTCTTTTACTACACAAAATCAAAGGAGATGAATTTGATTATTTTAATTTGACACAGTGCATGTATGATCCCTCCTATATAAAGATCTTTCATGTTCATATCATAGCAGAAACTAAAAGTTACAATAATTTTTATTAAAACAATGGCAAAACTAGCAGCTTCTTCTTTTCTCCTCTCATGCTTCCTTGTCCTGTTCTTGAGTTCAATCTCAGCCGTCACAGATGATGATAAAAAGGTATTATCATGGATCAATCATTCTTATCATATTCTATTAATTTATGATGATGATCTCTAGTTTCTCCATATGGACGTTTTATATATGATGATAATCATAATGACTTGATGATGATATGTTAACAATGAAGGTGTATATAGTCTACATGGGTTCACTTTCATCTCGACGAGACTACACACCAATGTCTGATCACATGAATATTCTTCAAGAGGTCACCGGAGAAAGGTGTGTGTTTAATGATTGTATTTAGAGAAATTAAAATTAGCAAAGAAGTAATTGATTTTTAAGTATTTGATTTTTTTATTAAATTAGATCAAAACAATCGTAACATTAACACTAATATTTATGAGAATTATAAAATCAATAAAACAATTATATATATTTACTATGAAGACTCTAATAAATGATATAAACTCTAGCTCGATCGAAGGTCGTTTGGTGAGAAGTTACACAAGGAGTTTCAACGGCTTCGTGGCTAGGCTCACTGAGTCTGAACGTGAAAAAGTAGCCAGTGAGTAATCTTACATCGAGAGACACTATGAAACTGAAATAATTTTATATTAACATGAACTTTTTTTGTCGTTGTTAGAAATGGAAGGAGTTGTATCTGTGTTCCCAAACAAGATGTTACAACTCCAAACAACTACTTCTTGGGACTTCTTGGGGTTAAAGGAAGGACCAAAGACAAAGAGGAATCCGACAGTGGAAAGTGATACTATTATCGGAGTCATCGACAGTGGGATCACACCGGAATCTCAGAGTTTTTCCGACAAAGGCTTTGGTCCGCCTCCAAAGAAATGGAAAGGTGTTTGTTCCGGCGGCAGAAACTTCACATGCAACAAGTAATATCATGATTGTATCAAGAAATTAATTTGATATTAAATCATTTGTTACAAAAATTAAAAGTTAATATTGTTGATCTGTTTATACTTAATTCAGCAAGTTGATTGGGGCTAGAGACTACACAGGCGAAGGTACTAGAGACACTGTAGGTCACGGTACACACACAGCTTCAACAGCGGCTGGTAACGCAGTTGTTGATACAAGCTTCTTTGGAATCGGCAATGGAACCGCAAGAGGTGGTGTTCCTGCCGCTAGAATCGCTTCT
>KE156381.1:49402-72071 GCA_000411055.1 Leavenworthia alabamica
CCTTTCATATTGATCTTCAAAGAAATTTATTTAGATAGTAAAATTTAGTTAATTTTTGTAGAAAAATGGGTAAACCAGCAATTTCATCTTGCCTACTCTCATGTCTCTTTACATTGTTCTTGAGTTCAGCCTCAGGAATCACAACTGATCCTCAAGACCAACAGGTATATTTTTATAATTAGTATATTGTTTATGTAACGATTCATCATATATGATGATTATCTATGAAGGTGTATGTTGTTTACATGGGATCACTTCCATCTAATGGAGAGTATACACCAATGTCTCTTCACATGAATATTCTTCAAGAGGTAACTGGGGAGAGGTAGGGTTTAATTTAAATTATTTTCTATCAAATAGTTGTGAAGTTATAATTCACATAAATACAATTATTCTTAACAATAATGGCTCCATCGTTACATATCATAGTTCAATCATGAATCGCTTGGTGAGAAGTTACAAAAGGAGTTTCAACGGGTTTGCGGCTAGACTCACTGAGGCAGAACGGGAAAGAGTTGCCAGTGAGTGTTCTACTGTTTTTAGATCTGATTAATCTGACATTACAATGACATGATTTGTTTTAGACTAAAACTTGTAGTTGCAGCTTATGATTTGTGATATCTTATTTACATGCCTTTACACCAGGAACTTGTGTGTGTCAAATTGTTTTAGTATAAATGAAAAACGATATAATTTGGTTAATGACAAAACTAAACAGATTAAATTAACATTGGTAAATAGGAATGGAGGGAGTTGTGTCTGTGTTCCCGAACAGGAACTTTAAACTCCAAACGACAACGTCTTGGGACTTCATGGGGTTAAAGGAAGGAAATAAGGCGAAGAGGAATCCGACCGTGGAAAGTGATACTATTATTGGAGTAATCGACAGTGGGATCACACCGGAATCCGACAGCTTCTCCGACAAAGGTTTTGGTCCTCCTCCAAAGAAATGGAAAGGTCTTTGTTCCGGTGGCAAAAATTTCACTTGCAACAAGTAAGTTTCTTGGCTCTTCATAATATTTGAAGTTTCTTTTGTTTTTCAAATACCAAAAACAGTGGAGTGCTTAGTTTTCTCTTTTATTAAAATTTTATTTTAAAGGTAGAAATTGATATTATTAATTTTCAGTAAGCTGATTGGAGCAAGAGACTACACAGGAGAAGGTGTTAGGGATTATACTGGCCACGGTACACATACCGCATCCACTGCGGCTGGAAACGCAGTCGCGGACACAAGCTTCTTTGGACTCGGCAATGGAACAGTAAGAGGTGGTGTTCCATCATGTAGAATTGCCGCTTACAAAGTCTGTACCAAGGACGGGTGTAGCTCGGAAGCTATAATGTCTGCGTTTGATGACGCGATAGCTGACGGTGTGGATCTCATCAGCCTCTCTGTAGGAGGAGATACTGCGTTAATGTATGAAAGAGACCCTCTCGCAATCGGGGCTTTCCATGCTATGGCCAAGGGGATTCTCACTGTGAATTCAGCCGGAAACAGTGGTCCAAAACCAGGCGTGATCGATAGCGTAGCCCCGTGGATCTTAACTGTTGCAGCCAGCACTACAAACCGTGAGTTTGTCACCAAAGTTGTTCTAGGAGACGGCAAGACACTTGTAGTGAGTGTCAAGAAACATTCTTGTTTCTATAAAGTTAATAACCTTTGTTTGTTTAGTTACTAATGACTGTTCTTGACAGGGGAAGTCAGTGAATACTTTTGATCTGAAAGGTAAACAATATCCTCTAGTGTATGGCAAATCAGCTGGCTTCTCTACTTGCGAAGAGGAATCTGCTCAGTAAGTTCCTTTCTTCTCAAGAAACACCATTTGTTATGCTCATGACTTGTATATAACTGTATGTATTTTAGGGAATGTGGACAAGGGTGTCTAGACAAATCGCGCGTTAAGGGTAACATCTTGTTGTGTCGTCAATCCGAAGATTTTGATATGAGTGAAGTTCAATCAAATGGAGCCATTGCAGTCATTCTTGTGAACCCTAAACAAGACGATGCTCCCGTCAGTCCTATGCCACTCTCTGTTATTTCACAAGATGACTTTAACTCTCTTGTCTCTTACATTGGCTCCACAAAGTAACGAACTAAAGATCATCTCTCTGTTTCATATCTACTCTTTACATTCTCTTTTTCTTTATCTCCCTATCTTTATGTTTGTTTTCTCAGATCCCCTCAAGCGACTATTCTAAAAAGTGAAGGAGTCTTTAATCAAAGAGCTCCTATAGTTCCATCCTTCTCTTCCCGCGGTCCAAACACCATCGCTGTTGATCTTCTTAAGGTACATAATACTCGATAATTTTTTTATCTTGCATAGATCTCTTTTGTTTCTTGGTCTTAAGAGACAATGACGGATGGATTGCAGCCGGATATAACAGCACCAGGAGTGGAAATCCTTGCTGCTTATTCACTTAATGCTTCACCAACTCTAATCGATAGTGACACCAGACGTGTGAAATACTCTATTATCTCTGGAACTTCCATGTCCTGTCCACATGTCGCAGGTGTGGCTGCATATGTCAAAACGTTTTACCCTAAATGGTCTCCTTCCATGATCCAATCTGCCATCATGACAACTGGTAAGAAACTTTATATCCAAGCATTTACAGAGTAAACACTCTTTCTTGTCTTGCAAGAAACTGTTGTCTTATATAAGTCTGTTTTTTTTCTGATTTCGTAATCCCCAGCTTGGCCAATGAATGCTACTGGAAATGCCTTCGCATCAACAGAGTTTGCTTATGGAGCTGGTCATGTCGACCCAGTAGCTGCTTTAAATCCAGGACTTGTGTATGAACTTAACAAATCAGACCACATCGCCTTCCTCTGCGCCTTGAACTACACTGCTGATGCCCTTAAACTCATATCCGGTGAAAGAGTTACTTGTCCTAAAAGCAAAACAAACTTACCAAGAAACCTCAACTATCCATCCATGTCGGCTCAATTATCGAGATCTAATACCTCTTTCATTGTGAGTTTTAACAGAACTGTCACTAATGTTGGTATTCCCAACTCGACTTACAGATCAAAGGTGGTCTTAAATCACAATTCAAAGCTTAACGTCAAGGTTCAGCCTAGTGTTCTGTCTTTTAAGACAGTGAACGAGAAGAAGTCATTCACAGTAACTGTTGTAGGTCGTGATAGCTTAACAAAACTGCCTTCATCTGCAAATATAATATGGTCTGATGGCATACATAATGTGAGAAGCCCCATTGTTGTGTATACTGTTGGTGCTTACTGATGAGATCATTTCAATTCATATCTTACTAACGTTTTCATACTAGTCATTATATTTGTTGTTATTATTCATTTTATGTTTAAGAGATCGATCTTGGTAATCATATAAATTCATCTAAAGAAATTACTTTCACATTGTGACCGAACCAACAATTTTTAAATTATCTCAAAAAAATTTAGTTGAAATATCAGGCTTTGGTGACTAACATTTTTTCACCAAGTCCTGAAATAACACAAAATTTTTTTTGACTAAAATAAACTAATGAGACTACTGATTTTGTGAAATTCTGTTATCCAATAATAAAAATTGTTATTTTAGCCAATTAATAGAAAAGTTCATTTTGCAAAAGTCCTCAATTTTGTTTTGTATAGACATGATTCAACTGTTCTAATGTGGAGTTATATTTCTTTTGATTCTCTGTTCTCCAAAGGAAAACTGGAAAACATATACTTCCTAAAATCTGGCATCATACTTTTTCAAAGTTTTTCTTATTTTTGGCAGAATAAGTTATTGTTAAGTCATAAGATTTTGATTTTAATCTAATTTTATATGCACCAGAATGAAAATTTCTGTAATTTGTTCAATTAATCTGCAGTAATTCATCTTTAAAAAGGAATATAATCTCATATGTGGTTTTCTCTTTTATGGTTACATATTTGGTACTTATGTATGAATAACAATCAATAAAATGATGATTTTGGGGAAAAAAAAAAAATCTCATATGTGGTGTATAAAAACATTAATTAACTTTTAGTAAATCAATTACTTTAGTGTTTCTCTATTAATTAGATTTGATTTTCTAATTAAATATAGTAAGATATTAAATTTTATTATATTACAATCAGATGAGACTATATTAGATCTCGGACATATCTCACTTCTATAAAAATATAATTATGTCCCTCAAATTTGATAGAGAACATAAAAAAAATCAACGTGACTTTGATTTAATATATTAGAAATGACGAAAGGTATAAGATTCGTTTGCCTCTTCTCAAGTCTCATCGTCTTGGTTCTGAGTTCAGTCTCACCAGAAAAAGATGTTCATGAAGATCAACAGGTATTACTATAACCCTAATTTATATGACAAATCCATTTTCAATCATACATGATAATATGATGGTGATGACTGATGATTATATATCCATGAAGGTATATATCGTATACTTGGGAGCACTTCCGACTCTAGAGGATTACACACCAATGTCCGATCACATGAGTATACTTCAAGAAGTCATTGGAGATAGGTTTTATTTATTTGCTTTTCTCATATTATATTTGGTTTTAGATAAAACGTTATGGTGATTAAAAATGTGATATTTAATTATATTATATAGTTCGATCGAGAATCGTGTGGTGAGAAGCTACAAAAGAAGTTTCAATGGGTTTGCCGCACGACTCACAGAATCCGAACGACAAAGATTAGCTGGTGAGTGTTTTCATATATATATAATTAAAAAGATAAAGAAATGAAAATTATAAATATGTAAATTGTCCATTTGTTTTTTAATACAATTTATTCTTCTTTATTTTTATTTTTAATCTTATTATGATATGTCATGTAATGTTCTTAGGAATGGAGAGAGTTGTGTCCGTGTTCCCAAGCACAAAACTGAAGCTCCAAACAACGTTGTCTTGGAACTTCATAGGTCTCAAAGAAGGCAGCAAGACTAAGCGGAACCCTAGCATTGAGAGCGATATTGTTATAGGAGTCATTGACTCTGGAATCTATCCTGAATCCGACAGCTTTTCCGATAAAGGCTTTGGTCCTCCTCCTAAAAAATGGAAAGGAACTTGTGCCGGCGGCAAAAACTTCACATGCAACAAGTAACACAAACTTATAGCCTCTACACACATACACTTTTAATCTTGTGTAACCGCAATTTCTCTATTGTTGCAGCAAGATCATTGGAGCAAGAGACTACACAAATGAAACAGCGAGAGACTACGAGGGACACGGCTCACACACAGCGTCAACAGCTGCTGGAAACGCAGTAGCAAACACAAATTTCTTTGGACTCGGAAATGGAACCGCGAGAGGTGGCGTTCCAGCCGCTCGAATCGCCGTTTACAAAGTCTGTAACGAAGACGGATGCGACGGAGAAAGAATATTGTCAGCGTACGACGACGCAATAGCAGACAACGTTGACATTATATCCATCTCCATCGTTCTCGCTAACACTCCACCGTTTGAGGAAGATCCTATAGCAATTGGAGCTTTTCACGCTATGGCTAAAGGAATTCTCACTGTGAACTCAGCTGGTAACGACGGTCCAAATATAAGCACGGTCACGTGCAATGCACCGTGGGTTTTTAGCGTTGCAGCCAGTATCACGAACCGTGCGTTTATGGCTAACGTTGTTCTTGGAAACGACAAGATACTTAACGTGAGTAACAAGAAACAGTCTTAGTTATAAATCATTTTTATAGGTTTAAATCAGTTTTAACTCTAATGGTTTTATGAAACAGGGAAGATCAGTGAATACGTATGATCTGAATGGAACTAAGTATCCTCTGGTTTATGGAACATCTGCTGCTTTGAGTACATGTAGCAATACTAGGGCTAAGTAACTTCTTCGCCAAGAAACTTTTTAAGTTGTTTTCTTCTTCTTTGAATACATTTTGTTAATAAGATTTATTTATTTATCTTTGTAGGTTATGTGAGGCAAAGTGTCTAGACAGGAAGCTTGTGAAAGGAAAGATTGTGTTGTGTGATTCTAGAGAAGGTCCAATAGAAGCTCAAAGATTGGGAGCGGTTGGTTCCATTGTTAAGAACTCTGAACCAGACCATGCCTTTATACGTGCTTTCCCAGTCTCATTTTTATCAAGTGATGACTACGAATCTCTTATCTCTTATATGAACTCCACAAAAGATCCAAAAGCTACTGTTTTGAAAAGTGAAGAAATCTCTAATCAAAGAGCTCCTTTCGTTGCTTCTTTCTCTTCTCGTGGTCCAAACGCCATCGTTTCAGATATTCTCAAGGTACTGTAATTAGTATATTAGTCGTCTTGTGGACTTAGAGATAATAATTGATTGAAAATGTAGCCAGATATAACCGCACCAGGAGTGGAGATCCTAGCTGCTTGGTCACCAGACGGTTCACCAACTGGAACTGAGTTTGACACTAGACATGTAAAGTTCTCTGTTTCATCTGGAACTTCTATGGCTTGTCCACACGTTGCAGGTGTGGCAGCCTATGTCAAGACTTTTAATCCTCAATGGTCTCCTTCCATGATCCAATCAGCTATCATGACAACTGGTAAGCCCATTTAGATCCATCTTTAAACATAAAAACACTGACTTGGCATACAAGAAATCTATTAATGATCTCTTAATATTGCAGCTTCTCCAATGAATGCTTCTGGTTCTGGCTTTGTATCAACTGAGTTTGCTTATGGATCTGGCCATGTGGACCCAATTGCTGCTATAAATCCTGGACTCGTCTATGAATTGACCAAAGCAGACCACATCTCCCTTCTATGTGGTTTAAACTACACGGATGACCGCTTAAAAATGATATCTGGAGACAACAGCACTTGCACTAAAGGAAGCTCTAAGACATTAGCAAGAAACCTCAACTATCCAACAATGTCGGCTAAAGTGTCCGGAACCGGACCATTCAATGTAACTTTCCAAAGAACTGTCACAAATGTCGGTACACCAAAATCTACGTACAAAGCGATTGTAGTCACAACTCCTGGATCTAAACTCCACATCGAAGTGTCACCTAGTGCTCTGTCTATGAAGTCGTTGAATGAGAAACAGTCTTTCATGGTGACTGTTTCTGGTGAAAATATTGGAACAGAACAGCCTATGTCTTCAAATCTAATTTGGTCTGATGGTACTCATAACGTGAGAAGCCCCATAGTTGTGTTTTCTATGTAACTTTGTATAAGGATTTGTCACATTGTGCGTTACAAAGGCTTGTATTAATTAATTATATAACTATTTGTATTCATTAGCTAAACGCCTATTTATAGCTAACGTTTTGCTTTCTTCTACTCTTCATATAAGACCAATCACTTTGTATAAACCATAAGGAGGAAAAAAAACACAAAGGACTACTACCAAACTAATTAATAAAAAATATATATAAAAACTAAACAATGAATAAGTTTACTATGTTCTTGTGTTTGTTTATTTTCTTGATGGTCACCTCCTCGCAAGCCAATTACGAAGGGAGAAAGGTATGGTTTACATATGAATTCATTTGTTTATAAGTTATAAATCTATAACATAACGGCTTAAAGGGTAAGTAAATGTGGATATTGCAGGTCTACATCGTTTACATGGGGGCATTGCCACCAAACAGCGACTACGCCACTATCAAACGTCAACATTACTCATTGCTTCGTAGTGTCACTCGAGATAGGTCATAACTTCATATCTAGGCCCATCGATAAACTTGAACACTCATTATATATTTATTTCTGTTATACATAAATCTTATTGTTCGATGTGTATATTTATTAATCAGTTATACACCGAGCCTAATTATCACCAACTACGGGAAGAGCTTCGACGGATTCGCTGCATGGCTCACTGAGGACGAAATCAAGAAACTTTCAGGTAAAAAAAAGTGTTCCATGAAAAATGTTTCGAGTCATTTCATATCAGAAAAAAGTATCTATCGAGTTATTGAAGATATTGAGACAATAGGATTAAAATACTTTTTTATTGTGTCGTTTCTTTTGTGATTGGTTCCTTTTCTATATGAAATTGAATAATAGCCATGCCAGCCGTCGTTTCGGTATTTCCCATGGACGTGGGCATGTACAATGTCAAGGACGGTGTCATTGACTCGAGAGAATGGAGTCAACATTTAGCTCCCTTGTGATCTGTATCCATTGATTTATATGGCCTCTTCAGTTCTGAAGGGATTGCTTTATAATGTTACATAATGTACAATTTGCTATAAAACGAAGTTTTAATAAAGTCAAATAACTATTGTGGTTCTCGGACATGTTCATATCATTAGTATACCCATATATACATATACGAATGCGTTGTGGACTGACCAAAAAGTTGACTTCAAAAAAATGAAAATAGCAACTGAAACGGCATGGCTTGGTGATGGAATAAACAGAAATGTAGATATAGTCTCTCCTAGGTTGAAGTTTGAATGGGGTATATACATTGTATTAATATTTTAGAATATCAACATATTTATTTAATAATGTCTTTTCGATCAACTCGATCGAATATCTCAAGTAATATGCTCTCATTCTCGGATAATTTATTTCTCATCCTATGATAAAAATAAGATTATATGGCATCTAATCAAAGAGATTATTTTACTATCAAAGATACTCAACCTATATATAAAGAATGTTGAATACTGATCTCAAGATATGGTTTCTTTTGACTCAAAAAAAAGATTTGGTTTCTTTTGAAATTTCTCTAACGCTCAGATTAATATTTAAGATTTGATTTAATTAACTTTGTGCATAAGAGACGAATTTTTTTTTGGATACATAGTAAGCTGACAGAATTATTTTAATTTAAAACCAATTTTATCATTTCCTTGCATAACAGACTGAAGAAAATAACTAGGACATATATATATATATATATATATATATATATATTTGTATTAAAACCCAAAAACATTTGAACATATCATGAACCCAAAAACATAATTAACTTTGTGCAAAAGAAACAACAAAATAATTCATTAATTTGCCTAGACTTGTGAGTGTAGTCTCTTAATATTAATGGTCAAAGTCGTATAAAAACCAAAAGAAGAAAGATGCTAGCAAGTAGCAACGTTAAAAAGAAAAAAGACTTTGACAATTGTTGTTCTCACATATAAGAAAATAAACAATTCTTGTTTAATAATTGGCAGCTTAATCTACATAATAATGTTATCAGACAAAATCTGGATATAATAGTTAATAGAATATTTTCCAATCTATTCATAAGATATCATTCCTTTGTTTACCAAAATAAAAGATATCATTCCTTTCTTCTTCTAAGATCTTAACTAAATAATAATAATATACATTAAGAACTTATATCCAAAGCCTACAGTGTAATCCTAATCAGGCATAAACTATTGTGAAAATATAATTGGTCCGAATCACTTTTTTATATTATAAAAACTATTGTGAAAATGTGATAAACATGCCCAAGTTTTTAATTAGTGGTATAGTACTAGATTTAGATATTTTAGTTATATTTTAACCATTGAAAGTATAATTTAAACATCAAAATATAAGTTTTTGATTTAAGTTAGAGGAGGTTTTACATGGAATCATGAATTTTTGGACTACAAACGTCATAAACTGTTCTGTACATACACATACGTTGACAAAATCACACATACATAAACATAACCATACATATAAAGTGTAAACATACATATATATATGATACATTTGCACATACATATCTAATTGACTTATGTTCGGAAGTAAAAACAGGACCAGAGATAAGAATACATCACATGGAGAATCTATCTCCTATCCGAATATATAAATTTACAAATGTCAATACTTATTGTGTACATGTACACGAACATTCCCACGTATAATGTATTCGTCTTTTTTTGATGCTTTTGAAATAAAAAACCATATATCGGTTTGAGTATTATTTCCTTAAACCGGATATATCTTCTCAACGACGCGTAAATGCCGTGTGTCATCATGACGTGATACTTTGCGACTAAGACATCAACTTCTTTCACTATTGTCTTTTGGTCAGTAAATAACTAGATAAGTGTTTTTATTTTCACACTATTTTTTGGGTAGGTTAATTTATTCTTTGGTTCAAATTTTTAATTTACGACCTATTTAACCCGATTAATATTGAATTATTTTAATGTTTATTACGATTAACAGTTAATTCAATGAATTTACTAATAAAATTAAACTCTGGTTTCACATTATTATT
Source organism: Leavenworthia alabamica (assembly GCA_000411055.1). Classification (NCBI taxonomy): domain Eukaryota; kingdom Viridiplantae; phylum Streptophyta; class Magnoliopsida; order Brassicales; family Brassicaceae; genus Leavenworthia; species Leavenworthia alabamica. Next base: position 59,534 of record KE156381.1, read on the forward strand.
GATTTTATCCGAATGAAAAAACCTATCTAAAAGAAAAGACTTATGATAAATTTTAGATTATATATCTGAATGATTTGATCTGACGCTTCGTTCTGCTTTGAAAGATATTTTTTCATTATATTTTCAGGAAAATTAATTATTGTTTTGTGAGCCTTAAAGATAAAGAAGAAGAACAAGTGGATGAATGAGCATTAAAATGAATGAACTGAATAAAATAGATGAAAAAAATTTAGTTGATTTTTGTTCAACTCATTCAACTACAAAATAGTAGATGAATGAGTTGAAAATTTTTCTTTTGTAATTTTTGAATTTGTTCAGTTTTTATGGTTGAACAAGTTGAACAATTTTTTCAACTTGTTCATCTCAAATGGTAGATTTTGAGTTGAATATTAATTCAACCTCTTCAACTCATAAATTTAGGTTTACCAGTTGCACCCTTTGTGGACATCTTCTCGTCTTGGATCATATGTTATTTTCTTAAAAAACTAATTATATATATATATAATAAAGTTATTATATATTCAACAAATATAATAGTATAGTCTTTGCGCATAATAAACAATAAGGCGCAACTATTTCAGATCCAAAAATGAAAAAGAATCATATAAACATGCGTACGATTTAAAGAAGCTCAAGTTTCTCTTCTGTTCTATTTTTCACTTTGGCTCTATGTGATCAAGAAAGGTCGGCAACTTATCCTCGGAATAACACGTGGCCACATATCATTGGTCCGACTTCGGATATAGACTTATCCTTTTATGATTAATACAAACGAAACACTGAACTTTGAAGTCTTTGAAGAATCTCACTGTTTGTGTCTCTATCCGAAATAGAGAAAGAATCCAAATTTGTCTATATGCTTACTAACAAAATAAATCGTTTTAAATGTTTTGTAAAATAAACTTTAACCAATAGAAAATTAGGAATGACAAATAGAAAAGATGGCGAAGCTTCGAAATGTCGAAAAATAAATAATTAAATCTATTTAAGTTTTTTTATTTTTTATAAGAAAAATGGAAAAAGAAGAGAACATACACATAGACTATGGATATGGGTATGTAAGCTTTTTTATCTTGCAGATGATGATGACGAATTGTGATTATGATGATGATGACTCCACTATCTCCATAACTTCATCCCTTGTAGCATTATATATAAATAGCCCCATTGAGATCTTCTTAGAACTATCCTCTTCTTCTTACTAATTCTCTTACATAAGACCAATCAGACAGAATCAGTTTCAAAGTAATTTGAGTGTAATCTTTAACAGTTATTAATGGAGGGTAAAGGACGAGTTGGATCATCATCAACTTCTTCTTCTTTCACTGCTGAACTCTTCGGTTCCAAAGATCCCTTGCCGCCATCTTCTTCCTCCGGCGTCTTCTCCTCCATTTTCCCTCATCCCTCCAAGGTTTTATTTTCTTTAAATTTTGTGTTCTTTAATGATCTGATTAGTTCTTGAGGCTTAATCTTTCGCTTTTGAATTACATTTCTCAGGGTGGTGCAAGAGATGGTTCAAGCTCCAAACATGGTTTACAAGGTCAGTGAGAAACATTATAATCTTTAAACTTCCTTCGTCTCTGCTCACTTAGTCACAAAAACACTGTTTTCTTGAATCAAGAACGGCTCTGTTTTCTAACGTTAATTTTTTTATACACAGCTCAACGTAGAGAATCATCAACTATGCATGAAGACAGAGCTGATCCATGTCATTTAAGCTCTTCTCTTTACTACGGTGGTCAAGACGTATACTCTCGATCCACCACCAACCAAACTTACCCTGCTGTGAGCCTTCTTAATTTACTTATATTTTGGTAATCAATTCCAAAAACAGAGGATTTGACTGATTAGAAAAATAATCTTTTTAGGTTAAAAACGAGCGTCAAAGAAACGGAGAATACGATGCTAATGGACAGAACTCGCAAGATGCTTCAAGAGGAAACTGGTGGCAAGGTTCTCTTTATTACTAAAGAACCACTTGTCTTTTAGTTTCTTTGTAAATTTATCCACAAGTCAAGCTCAAGCCAAGTACTACTAATATCTACTGAACCAAGACTTTGTATAAATAAAGTTTATGTAGACAACAACAAAAATTAATAGGAGATTTCAAAGATTAATAATAATATCTAAGAAATCTCCTACTAAAAGTGTCTCTAATACATTTCTCTTGTAACTTGTTTTAATCATATTGTATCAATATTAACTCTGTTTTTCTATGTCTCATGTCCAACAAACTTATACGCAAATCTAAGCCGTTGATTAGTTATAACTACATTAAAGTTATATTTTACAAAAGCTCTTGTCCGAAATACAAAGAAATAATCTTTCATATGCATCAGCCATTTTAGACGCCGTGAAAAGTCTCAATGACCGTTCACGAGCCTCTTTGCCTTTCCTTTGCAATTCCTCTGTTCCATCATTAACAACCTTAGAAATCGCTTCTGTGAGAGACTCAACGTTCGGTGAGAAAGTATATCCCAAATGTGGACCGACGACCACTGATCCAGTGATGCTGGCTAGCTTTGTGGCTAAGACTGGTTTACCTGAAACCATGGCTTCCAAGAGAGTATGATCGAGTCCTTGAGCTCGAAGTGTCGGGTTTACAAACACATCGATGGCGTTGTAGAATCCAGCTAACTCTACTTGATCCAACGGTCCAAGAACGATCACGTTATTAGACCCGAGGTCTCTATATCTGTTTCCCCATGGACCATCTCCAGCTATTAAAACGACAACGTTTTCACGTGCTTTCGGGTTTTCTTCAAACACACGTTTTAAAGCTGAGAACATCAAAGGATGGCCTTTATCTTTTACTAACCTCCCTGCAATTCCAAGAACCAAAGGAGAATTTTTGTTCTTGCCCCTTCTAACGCCGAATTTTTCTCTAAAGCTCTCGCGTTTTGAAACGTCCGGTTTGAAAACGCTTTCATCAACGCCGTTTAAGATGATGTGGACGCGTTCTTCGGGAATCATGTAGATTCTCTTGAGTACGTCACCGCAGTGATCGCTAGTTGCCACGTGGTGAGCGTAGCGTTGGAAGAATTTGACTTCCTCGACAACTCTCTTCGCTCGCTCCGTTAGAGCCGGAGATGAAGGGGGTGGCTGTTCTTCTTCGGCTCCGGAAGAAGCAGCTGCGGCGATATCTGCTTGACGGAGGAGTTCTTGAATGATGTCGGAGTGAAATGTCTCGTAAGCGATTCCATGCCAAGATGCTACCACGTTTGGGATGTTCTTGGCTCTTGTGTGGAGAAGCCCGACGCTCTCTGTGTGAACCACGTCAAAAGGTCTTCCACTCGCGTTCTGCGTCTGCGGTTCCCGGAAAAAATGACTTTTTTTAGTCCAAACATTAGTTCTTTAACTTTAATTCACAGTCTGCTGACTATTGACTAATGAACCTTTGCCTAAACAAAGTCAATGGTCAACGGTTGACTGAAATTATTTTCCTAATTATGACTTGCTGATAATTAATTAACAAATCATATAAAGTTACGGCGTGAGAATCGGAGACTATTATTGAAAATAACTATTTCACCCACCCTTTCACCCTAAATTTGTTAATTAAAATTTTAAACTAATTTAATTAGTAAACGTATAAGTTGTTTATAGTCATTTATAAGTGAGTACAAGGTACATTATGAAAACAGTGTCAAAGTTATTACTACGGATTATTAACTATAGTCATTCATTATACACACATACAGCTAGAGACTGTAAAAAGTATTGGGAGATTTGGATTTTTTTTTTTTAACTATTGAAAATATGAAGATGAAAAAGGTTGATTTAAGTAATCTTGATTCAGAAAAATTATGTGTGATATTAACATATATAAGTAACATTAAGTACCTGAAGCTGTTGCGAGACGGAAGCTTGATCGAGATATCCAGCGGAGGTGGGCTCAGAGAGATGGAACCTAAGAGTTTTCAATCCATATTCAGGGAACGATGGAGAAGCAGCGGTGAAAACATGAACCTCATGGCCACGTTTGGCTAGAGCTAGGTGCAGGGTAAGCGCATGTCGTTCGAGCCCACCAGCTTGCGATTTCCGCGGCCATTTCTTGACCACCACAGCGATTTTGAGAGTCTTGCTCGGTTTAGACGGGAAGGTGAGATGGTTCCAAGCAGAAGAGAAACGAAGAAGATCAATGGTTTCGTTGTTAGGGTGGTGATAGAATGTGTGAGCGTTTGGATTGTGTTCGTAAGGACAAGAACAGAGTGTGGTGTTGTGTCTGAAGAGAAAAGAGACGAATGAGAGAAGAGATAAGAGGAGAGTAAAGTGACACAGATATCTGAAACTGAATGAGAAGCTCATCAATGGATTTTGTTTGGCCATGGAAAGTGATAGATAGATCGAATTTTGAAACTCAACTATTTAATTTTTCAAGATAAAAAGAAGTCATATGGTTGACTAAGAAACTTGATTAGATAAAGATTAAAGTTGTGTTCTTTAAGTCATGTGCACATGCTACTCTCCAAGGTTCATTTAAGAGATCAATCGCAGTAGTAAAGTCACGCGCCTGAACCCTCCACGCGCCTCCGTAATGTCGTGGCTAAGAGAATATAGATTGACAGTGAAAACTGAAAAGTGATTAGCACCATTCGGAGGTACCGGTGATTAATTAATAATTCGCTATGAATGAAATTTGGGTTGAAGATGCTGTTGAGGATGTGGCGTCAAGAATTGGATTGCGTGCCGTCTTAAGTGTGCAAAAACGTGACGGTTGATGTTGTACAGTTAAGCTAAAACGACAACGTTTAGATGAAACGTAAAAAGACATTAAAATAATGACGCCGTTGCCGGGGATCGAACCCGGGTCACCCGCGTGACAGGCGGGAATACTTACCACTATACTACAACGACATTGTTGCTCTCTGGCTGCTTAAAATTTTATATAAAGGTGATCTGTTCCATATCTATTTTACTATTTACAGCGACAACTGTGCCAGAAAAAAATATCTCATCAAAATTAGATTCTAAGTTTTATAAAAATTGTCAGAGTTAGAAGTTTGATTATCTTGTACTCAAAAAGTCAAATACATATTTGGTTAATGGTTGTTAGATGAAGGCTTTACCTTAAAGAGATGTTAGACCAACTTTTTTATAATAAATACAAATTTATGAAGACTAAAACGTTGCAGATCCAAAACAGATATCAAAAAGTTTTTTCCACATTAAAATGTGAATGCTAAATAAAATTATTGGTAATAACTATTTAAATAGTATATATATGGTTATTCTAAGACAAAAGGTACATAACTACATACTTGTGTTTGGTCAGATCTTAAAAGTGAACCTAACATTTGTTTACTTCAAAACATCGTATAGAATGAAGAAACATACTACAGTCTATGTTTCTCTCCGTAACACAATCATCACAAGTTGCATTTGTTGACTTATTCCACGTTAAAATCCCCAGAAGACATATGTAAATATAATTATATATTCTAAACATGGTTATATGTACTTGTAATGGTCGATAATGGAATCTTAGTTGGGTCATGGTTAAGAGATCTTCATTAATGGAAGGTAAGAAAAAGAATCATGTTTTATATTTTAGCAACTAGAGTTAGAGGGCAACAGCACACATTAATAAAATATTTTAATTCTGCTTCTATGAGATAATGATGTGTAACAAAAAGAGGTTTTGATTTCAGACTATCTTAAATAGTGTAATTATCACTACTCTATTTTTTTTTCTCCATTCCTTTTCTTTTGTGTGTAGACAAACTTATTATATCATAAATAAACTAAAATAAAACACTATTAATTATAACATGATTATTTTCAAAATTGTCACATAAAAGACATTTCCGCCTTAATAAATAAACTAAAATAAAACTTCAAGGTAAAAACAAGATTTAAATATATTTTTAGAAATTTTAAATGTTTAAAAATGTTTATATACAGATTTGACAAGCATAACATGATTATTATTTTCAAAATTGTCACATAAAAGACACTATTTTGAGATATTTTTATAGGTTGAAATTGAATACATAAACTGTGTATAAATTGAATATAATATTTTGAGAAAAATCACCTAATAAAGGTTCGTCATAAATACATTCATTCACCATATAAAGAAAAAGGAAAAATATATATAAACATATTTTTTTAATCTATATATAGGTTTCCTTAATCCTTGATCTCTCGTGAGTCACAAACTCTCAGCAATAGGCAGGTGAGATAGTTGTAACGCCTTCAGCTAAAGCTGTCCATCTGTACGATCTTCTTCTTTCTTCCTTTACATATCTCCACTCTTCACCACTAAGAACAATACACCTCTCTCTCTCTCTCTCTCTCTCTATTCTTTTTCTTTTTTCCTGTTAAAAGACTTCTCCTCTGTTTCTCTCTGTTCTGGGTTTGCTCTGTTTTACTCTGTTCTTGATTTGCTCTGTTTCTATCTCTCTCTTCGTTTCTATGTTTCTCGTTTAGTTAGTTAGCTCTGTCTCTATCTGTCCAAAGATCTCTCTGTGTTTTTTTTGTTTCTAAAGAAGAACAATCAAATGGAATCTAGTGAACTACATGACATAGATTTCATTTCAAATCCCTTTAGCTCCTTTTCAGAACCAAGCTTCTTCACTCCAACCACAAGCTCACTTCAATCCGACGACACAGATTCACCAAAGGCACAAAACGAAGACGATGACAAATACATCACCGAGTTGACTCGTCAGATGACTAACTATATGCTTCAAGACGATGAAAAGCATCAAAAGGTTCTAACCTTTTTTTTATTATTAATCAGATTCGTTTCTCTCTTTTTTAATTCTTCAATCTCAAATTCATAACAAATCTTTCTTTTTTATTCAGTCTTGTGGCGGTGGCTCTGGTTCGCCTCAATCGACTCTTTGGTCACCATTTGCTTCCGGTTTCAGTAGCCCAATCGGCCCTTCCCGTGAACCATCGCCGCCGCTAACTCCAGCCACATCGACGAACCCTGTTCCGATCCCTTTTCAATCAAAACAAGCTCTAATCGATGACCAGATCCGAGCTGTTCAAGCTAACGTGAGCTCATCATGTTTTTTTTTATCTATTTTAATTAGTTAGAATCTTTTAAATTTGATTAATCCGTCGGTAATAATATTAACGGTCTAGATTAAACCTTAACTTAAACAGTTTCGGTTCTACCGTTGGATGCATTTACTTTTTAATTAAAAAAAGTTTGATGTTGATTTTTTCTATATAGTTCCATAAGATAAAAATGGAGAAAGAGAGACAACGAAACGCTGACGTATTGGCACAGAAAGCAAGAAACAACCACCACCACCAGAGACCAAGGTCGGGTGTGAAGGCGGTGTTCGTTGACGGGTCAGGTTCGAGAACAGGCTCGGGTGGAACTGGAGTGTTCTTGCCACGTAGTCATGGAACTGTTGTGGAGTCACGCAAAAAATCAGGTAAGACCCAAGCCACTACTAGTAATTTCCCCGTGTTAATTTATCATTATTACTCTTTCTTTTATTTCCGTTATATTTAAATTAAAAAAAAATAGTGGTTTTCATGAAGGTTACGTATTATAAAAGACAAAAATGAAAATAAAAAATAAAGATATAGAATGACGTCATCTAATATCATCAAAAATTATTGAGATTCCACTGTTTTCCTTTGGGGATTGACAAAGTCGGAATCTTGTATAGATTAAGATATGTCCTAAATAATTTCATAGTAAATAAACTACTTAAGATTAGGTTGGGTTACTTTGAGATGATTGGGTTACCAATCATCTCAAGCTCAAAACTCAATTATTTGGGGTTAATAATACATAACTAGAATCTTGTTTACATTATTACATTGTTTGACTGAGTAGATTCCAAAGATTCCTTGTCACCAACTATTTACTTTAAGATTTTGTGGATATGGTTTTGACAGATCTGCCCTCCTTGATAAGAATCTTGCCTAAACTTAGTGGTCCACCATTTACATAATTCAATAAACCATTTAGGTTGAATAATCAATATTATTATTTTATTTGTTTTTGATAACCTCACATATTTTATTCAATAAGTGGATTGTATTATAAGATAACTTATAGATATTTTTTATCCATATTGTGGTTCTTTCGTTTGCCACCGTTGGATCATTGATAATACCTCATATTATAACCAAACCACATATAGTGTGAAGTTTTGGTTCTTTCTAAGTATAGTATTATACATATAACTAAACATTAAAGATTTTTTTGAATATCATCTACACAATTTAAGAAATTATTCATGTGTTTGATGAATTGACATGGCTTAGATATTGGTGGATGGTGGTGACAATCTACTATTTATTGTACGGTTGTATTAGTTTTGTTGTCGGTCTATGAAATTGATGTCTCAACCAGACAGTTTTGTGAAGTTATTACTCTCAAGTAGCAAACCGGTTTAGATTGGTTAAAATGTAGATTAGGTTTGGTTTTGACATTTGTGTATGAAATAAATTGGTTGCAGGATGTTCAACAGTGATAATACCAGCAAGAGTAGTTGAAGCCTTGAAAGTTCACTTTGACAAATTGGGTGTGCCTTCTACATTCTCTTCTGATATACCTCCTTTTCATGGTACCAAACCCACCAACCTCTTTCTTACTTGAAATTATACTTTTTTGTTAATTTTTTGAGTAAAAGTTATGATCTACAAGAATTAAGTATGCATAAATAAGGCATGGTTAGGGAAAAGATTTTTTTTTTTTTAATAGTCTATAATTTATATAGATTTATATATTGACAAAGTTTTCTAAATTATGAAGTTTAAACCGACATATACTTCTTGAGATCACTTAAATAACACATCATATTAAACAATAGGATTAACTAAAGGGTCTTTTAAAATTATATTTTTGAGTGTATATGTTAGATATATGATTCTTGAAGTTCTTTACCATATATAGATGCTTTGTTGGTGTCCATGAAGAACCAAAACAACAAAAGTAACAAAAGTAGTTCATCATCTCGGTTACAAAATGGATCACCGTACATGGTGGATATGTCGGCAGAGAGCCACCAAGAACCTCCGGCGGATTTACCGCATGAATGGACGTATTGATTAGACAGTGGAAGTGTGGAACATGTTCTTTGAATGCGCAGTTATAGGTTTTCAAAAGGTAGGGTCTTTTCGGATTGAATATCTTCTAGTGGGATGAAAATATAAAGAAAAGAAAAAAAAAAAGCTTTCAAAAACTATTATTTTTTTATTTGGAAATATATAGATTTTAAAAGTTGGTGACAATTTGTTCTTTATATAGTCCATTAGCTGGGTCGAGTAAAATCAATAATTCTTGTGATAAAAGAACAATAAAATATGCATACATAATTGCATATCTATTGTAATAAGGGTTTGTTTGTTTTTAAAATGTAAGATTCATTGTAATAAAAACATTATGTGTGTCGTCAATGTAATAAAAAAATTATTTGATGTATCTTCTTTAGTATGCTTTATGCTTAACTCTCTCATTTACAATATACTCATAGACATAACTAATAGTTTGGTATTTTCAATTTCATTATACGAAGTAATAGTATAAAATTGATTGTATTTGAATAAATTAAACAGAAAAGAGTAAATAAGATTTCAGTTATGATTAGCATTTTATTCTGCACTTAACCTAAAGCGTATGTCTAGTTGTCTAGTTGCAATATCATAAATTCATAATCCCTAGAAATATTTATGAGTAGTGAAAAGAATAGTTCGATTTAAACTTAAATATTTTATTATAAAAACGCGTATAGAAATGTATGAAAAGATATGTCGATAAAGACATACTCGTGGCCTGGTGGTCGTGGGTGGTATTAAAACCGCCGACTTATCGTACAGTGTGAAAATGTTTTTGGACTTATTATTCATTCTGTGACTTTATAACGTGAGTTCACGTTTTGTCATTACTCATATTAGTTGTGTGACTTGTGAGAGCCTGTGACGGTGTTGTACATTCCTCCACTCACCTCATGTGACTTCTCTTCTTTCTTTTGTTTCTTTTTATCACCGACGAATTGTGGGGACATATCTTCAATTATGATCCAGTCACACTATATCATAAATAAATTTTAAAAAATATGTAAACTATACTACAATAAAACTTAAGTAACATCGTTATAGTTAAGAAAAAGTTAATGTTTATAAATAAGAAAAATACTAAATTGATTTCTTCAATATTTTGGTCTGAGAAAAGTTGAAAACTATGATGATTAGAAAGATGATGATGCAATTGCGTCAAATTTTGTACTTGTACTAGAAATTGTAAGTAGCAAAATAAATTTATCATAGAAGGTTTAACACGTAAACATTTGAAGTTTGTTTTGAAACTCCTCCATGTTTTATATTGTATAGTTCAACGTTTTATATATGGGTGAATGTGAAAAACGTTCAAACGTTATGGAGTAATAAAACAGTTTAAGTATGGGTATGAGAGATAAGACTACGAGTCTCCGAGATCCACGAATATAACGTTTTTTTCATTTTATTTTGGTTTCTACACACATCACTTCATTTTCATTTTTAGTTTTTTCTAGGTATGAGAAATGTCTTTATGTTATCCCTAATAGATGAGATTTGACATAACTATAAATACTTTTTTTTTGGGGTTGATAATACGAGATGGGAGTTTGGAATTTTTACAATTTATAACAATTATTTTTTCTTTAGCAATTTTTTTTACATTTTTAAATTTATCATTATCCGGTGGAAAAGGTTATTATTTATTTTTCCTTACTACGCAAACTTGTTTAAATATCTTGTATCAATCGGAATTGTTCAACTACTTGTCTCGAAGTGGCAACTTCTCTAAGCCGTTACTAATATGTCAGATACAAAATTCCATACATTTTTATTTATTAATGTATTATGCATCTTGCAAAAACTATTATTACACTTTTATAGAGATTGTCTGATTGACGAGCCCAATCTAATTCTATATTCCTATAAGCCCAATGATATGTTTGAATCTTTCAGGCTAGGACAAACCACTTTCACCTAGAAATTTGCATGATACATATTTTGATATTTAGGACCTGATCAACTAAAAACAAACTCATCTTATAAAACCAATAATAAATTAAAGAGGAATAAATACTAACTTTTCATTCAAAGAGTGGCATACTAATCGTAACTTTTTCTATAAACTCTGAATCCATCAATACATATTTTGAATCATTCTCTAAAATTCTCTAGTATAGATATAGTCAAGAAATGTGAGATAATTTATTTTCATAATTATTATTCCAACGATAAATAAACAAAACGAAAACAATCAAGACCACAAACATCATAACTAATGTAAGAAAAAAAACTCAATCAACAATGAGATTGAACCTCGGTGTGGTTATTACTACTAGTGTCCCTAAAAACTCTACTTCCAAAAATCATAAACCCTAATCCAAAACCAGCCATTGCAGCCAAGAAGACCCCTCCATTGAACGACATCACAGCCAACATGACCAAATAAGACAAACCAGCTCTCACAGTGTAAACCCCTGTCTGGGCTAGCCCGCCACCAAAGCTAACCGGACCGGCTTTCATGAAACCGCACCTCGAAAGCCACTCCGAGGCAGCGGAAATAATGAAAATGGCAGCAAGACAAACCCAATACATTTTAAGACTGGTCCCTGGCCAGCCATCGAATAGAACCTCCGTATTCTTCCCCCAAAAGAAAGTCATATGCATCATACCACCGTGACGGCGGCGTTGATGGAAGAGAGAAGATGGTGAAGGTGCCGGAGCCGCTACAGAAGATCCGCTCATGCCGTTCATTGTTTACAGATATATTCTTAACGTGAAGATTTTGTTCTTGTTGTTGTTGTGGTTGTGACTTGTGAGTGATGAGTTATTATAAGGGTTTAGTTTTTGGGTTAGAGTTTGGTGTGTAGTACAATGTACATTTTTACAACAATAATGCGATAACTTAGTTTTTTATTTGAGTATAAAATTGTACTTTAAAGGTATTTAGTTGAGATTGTGTTTTCAGGTTAATTAATAATTGAAAAAGTAAAATCTATAGCTGGGAAATTATGGAATAATTTATTTTTTTTACTTTATTTCGTCTGGTTTCTAGCTTTACTGTTAAAAGTAAAAAAAAAATCTTAGTATTTCTTGAAAAATCAATAATGTGTAGAATTAACAAAATAGATTGATAGCTAATATATAAACTTTTTAGTATGAAACTGAGCCTAGATGGCTTTGATTTCTTTGGAACATTGGTATTTATATCATGGGCTCGAAAAAAATAAACAAGAGTATAAAGCAATTTTCTTTAAACAAGCCCAATAAAATAAAATTAGTATATATATTATATATATAGAAAAGAAATTATTTTGTTAAGTTGTAAACTGAGAGATACTATATATTAGGTTTTGAATCCTGGCTACAAGCAAATATTGAAATTATATCAATGTTTTAATAAAAAAAATATTGGACAATTTTTTAAACACTACTAAATTTAATTTATATTTCATAAATAATATTAAAATTGATTTAAGAAAAAATTATTATTTAATAATTTAATTGAATTAAAAATTAGATTATATTTTTGAGAAATTACACAAAAACCAAACAATAAATATTAAAC
>KE156383.1:9876-27752 GCA_000411055.1 Leavenworthia alabamica
TGTTTTTGTGACACTCAATTTGAAATAATATTATTTTTTACATATCTTATGTTAAACATTTTCTTTTATTTTATATTTTATTTTTTAATTAAGCATAATTTTATATTGATGGTGATTTTATTATGTTGAGATTTATTTTTTGTTTTAATGAGTATATAGGTGAATAAATGAGATATGATAGTTAAAATAAAGAGAGAAATAATTAAATTAATGATGTTGATGTATCAAATATATAGAGATTGGGGTGATGATGTGTCATCACAGAAGAAGAGACCATTAGAAATTTTATATATATAGATTTAGTTCTTACTCTATATCTTCATGATTTTGTTGGTGTGAATTATAGGGTAGGGTTGATGTTATTTTTGACGTAAAACGATCATATGAAACAAAGTTACATGTAAAGCTATAATGTTAATTTAATGTTTCACACCCCGATTTGTTTAGCAGAAAACAATTACTTGATATATTAAAGAAACAAATTCGATTAGTTCTGATTTGACATATTTTGTCTAAAATCCCAATAAGAATACGTTTGTTGTAGTAGACGTGAAAAATAAATTATTATATGTTTGTTTAGCCAATAAGATTCATGATTTTCAAATTAAGGAAAAAATTTGATGTGACCAATATTTGTGCTTTTATAAACTATTGAAAGTTCAACGAGTTTTAATTAAAGTTGAATTTTTGTAATAATCCATGTTCCAACAAGTAGACTTATCGCTATGTTAAAAAAAAAACACTTGACGCCGTTTAATCCTTTTTTCTCTCTTCTAGATTTCTTCATTTTTGTGTTTGTTAATATAGTACATACAAGAAAATACTATATTTATAAGTTTCAACCCTTTAATAGTGTGAAACTGAATTGATTCTTCTATAAAAAATCAATACCATAATTATGTTAATATTAGTTAAATATTCTTTTTGGCTGTGTACAGAATAAAAAAAGTAAAATAATAAAAGCTTGAGGAAAAAATAAAGTGCCTTGAGGCTTGAGTAGTGTTAACGGCGTCAGGTGCCGTTATATATTTCCCAAAATAAATACAAAGAGAATCTCTTTATCTCTCTCACCATTCAATCACTTCCGTTTTTTCAAAAATCTCTTTTTTTTTCCTCTGCATCTCTCTCTGTCTCTCGCTTGAAGAACAAGCTTGGTATATTTGTTACAACGCCCCTGATTAATCAATCTTTTTTTCGAAAGCAAAAACAAAAAGAAGAAATCTTTATCTTTGGGATAAGATCTATCATCTAGAAAATGTGGAAAAAAGAACAGAAGGATCTTCACTCAACAGTAGAGAGCAACGACAAAGTCGAAGCTGTTCTTCATCTCCTTCGTAAACATTCTCCACTCACTCTTAAACAGGTACGTCTACATATTAAAACACCTCACTACTAGTCTTTTCATTGATTTTGTTTGTTAATAAGTCGATAAATATTGCAGGAGAAGTTTTGTAATAGAGCTTGTGTAAGTAGATTCTTGAAAATAAAAGGAGACAATGTAAAGAAAGCAACTAAACAGTTAAGGTCTTGTCTTTCATGGAGATCTTCTCTCGGCATTGGTACTTTCTCTTTTAACCTATACTTATACACAACTACAATACATATATATATATATATATGTTTGAGATACAGAGATTAATACATACAAGGCCCGAGCACGCGTACGTTACATTTTTACATAGCCGAAGCTTTTATTTTTTATAAACGGTCTAATTTTTTAAAACGAGAGGATAAAAACATAAAGCTTAAAAGTAAACATGTATAGTGTGTATAGATGATAAATTAGTTATTTATATTTCTTTTATGTAATTATTAAAACAGTTGTTTCATTGCTTTATATTTTCTTGGGTTTTGATGTGTCCCATGTTTGAACATCGAGCGTTAAAGTGAATATCACACTCATTATGACACCCACTTATTTTTTTAACCTCTTCTATTTAATTTTTCAAGATTCTATTTTCACTTTTTTCTTTTTAATTTCTTATTAATAAATTATAGAGAGCTTGATCGCCGACGAGTTCACAGCGGAGATTGCTGAAGGTCTTGCTTATGTTGCTGGTCTTGACGACGAGTGTAGACCTGTTTTGGTAACTTAATGTTTCTCACTTTTGATGACTATGTTATTTATTTCATAACCAAACCTAGTTTAATAGTACTTTGGTTTTTTTTCCTCTTAGGTCTTCCGTATAAAACAAGATTACCAGAAGCTACATACGCAGAAACAGTAAGTATAATTAATTAAATTAATCATACATATTAGAACATCAAATTGATAAACTTAATTAATATATATTTATTTATTTTTCTTGAAACATAGGTTGACTCGTTTGGTGGTATTTACATTAGAGGTGGCAATCTCAACCATGTCCAGGAACGTCGATCAATTTGTCATCCTTTTCGATGCTAGTAAGTTTCATTTACAATTTTATTAATAGGAAAAAAAAATTTAAATTAAAGGGGAAAAAGTGATAAATTTTCAAAATATGGTAACTATATATCTTTTGTTTTGTCTTCTTATCTTTAATTAAAATATAACGAATAAACATAAATGTGTCTTTTACAAAAAAATAAAAGTTGGTAAAAAAAAAATAGGGGACCGGACCATGTCGGAACTCCGGCAAGAAAGTGGGAGAGATAACGATCTGAAAAAGTCCGTAATGTCCCTGTAGAGTCACGGTCACACAAACATGAGTCTGAGTAACAATTATTGAGGGTATTTTTGGCATTTACTTATGTTGATCTTCTACACCAGTTGCAGTAGTACTTCTCGTAACTATTTAGCTTTTCATTAAATGTTCCTCTTTTGATTCTCTGCATCTCCACAGTACAATTCCATTTATTTATTTTGTTTTTTTTTTCACATTTATCTCAAACCAAAAATATTGTCAACTGATATGTTCTTGCATGTATTGAAAATTGCAGGCTTCTTCAAATCTGCAGCAGCTTTCATGAACATACTAGTGACTACACTCAAAATAGTTGCAGAGTATTATCC
This sequence comes from Leavenworthia alabamica, assembly GCA_000411055.1. NCBI lineage: Eukaryota > Viridiplantae > Streptophyta > Magnoliopsida > Brassicales > Brassicaceae > Leavenworthia > Leavenworthia alabamica. The sequence continues at coordinate 12,872 of KE156383.1, forward strand.
ATGTCGTCTTTTCAAAACCTTCGTCATTGATCCTCCTTCTCTTTTCTCTTACCTTTGGAAGGTACTCATCTTTTCATAATGGTTCATTTATGTTTTGCCATGTCCATAAGTCAAATTGTTAGTTCACCTATCTAAAGAGACTTGAGGACTTTGACAGCGAAATGATTCTTTTTAAGTTGAAGTCAAAGATACTAATCCTCTACGCTCACGTTTAGGGTGTTCGGACATTCGTGGATCTATCAACGGCTACGATGATTGTATCGATGCATGATTTTCAAGACTCATTTGACTACGATGACTTCTCTTCTTCTTATCCATCACGAGTCTCCTCCCTCCGATTCGACACGTCATCTATTAAATCAATGGACAAAATTGGTTCTTCTGCATCCTCTAGATTCGCCTTCACTGTATCCCGCGACGGTCTCGACACAGTCAAACCATGGTGCCTCACGTTGACTGACACGTCATCATCCAAGCTAGGACACACAAGCGCGTATATATCACCACTAAACGCGCGTTCTTTCTCCTTCGCGTCACCAGCGGCTAGGAGCGAACCAATGGGTGGGCCCAGAAGGAGCTTCTTTGCTTCCACGCCGATGCCAGCTAGGACGACTGACCGTCACTCTATCGGAACACTACGTGATCCTCGGATACCTCGCTCTCGCCCTTCTTTCTTCCAATCGCCGGCAGTGTTCTTCCGACGAGAGTCGCATGTCAGCAAAAGTGAAAAACCACGAGATTCGTTCGTTCAGTTCCTTAAGTTCTATCGTAGACCGTACGATGAGATGACTTATAGGTCAAAGATGCGGCCCCCACTCGGTGGTCTCGTTTCTATTGTTTCTACTCACATTAGACGCCGCCACGTGTCTTTATCTCAACGGTTTTAAGTCAAAAACTATTCAATCTCTTAAAGTAGTATATATCTTTTGCCGTGATTGTTTCTTTTTCCTTTTTTTTCTAATAATTTTGATCAATTGTTTATTTTATTCAGCATTTTTTCTTGTGGCTTTGATTTGAACTATCTAAAATTTTCAAAGTATACGAACCCGTTTGAATTTTGTAGTGCTTTGTATAAAGTTAATAATTAACGTGGGACATTTCGGGATAGGCATGCAAAAAATAAAAACTAAAGTCTTCGCTTTGAGACAACGACGTGGTCGTGACGGAGAAATGGGTCATTGGGAAAATTCAAATGAGAACATGCGATGTTACTGTTGTGTTACGTTGTATGTTACAAGTACCTATACTATATGTGACCACATTATTTCCTAATCATCAAAATAAAAACAGTTGACACAACAGATGCTAGTTTTAAACTTCTTATAGCAGTAAAAATGTAAAGAAAAGTAAACAGTTAAAGCATATTCATTTGTTTTAGCTAAAATACAAAAAAAAAACTTTGAACTATGAAAATACATATGTAAACATAATCCTTATAAATTTCAAAATATGTCTACTTGCTAAAATAATTTTATTTATGTATTACTTTTGTGTTTTCACTATCCCATTTAAGTTTTAACACTGGCATAAAAACGACATATATAAGGGTTATAGATTTGACACAGCTAGTTTCAGTATATGTGTTAGGAATATGTGTCAGTTCTATAAAATTGGTTGAAATTTTGAAGGTGGACTTTTTTCTGTTTTGTAGTGATTGTGTGTATCTGAAGATTGTTGCATTATAATATTTAAGGTCCTCTTGTTGTAAGCAAAACTATAGGATTAATATTAATAGAAAATACTTTATATATGCATAGAAATATGAGTAATATATGTCTTGGAGCAATTGTCGCCATTGTATCAAGGTTTATACAAAAATCACATTTCTGAAGTGAGAAGACTTAACTTAAATTAGGCATTTTCTGTTTGGAAGCTTGTTTATAAAATCTTATATCCAAATATACTTTTTTCTAAAGTTGAAATAAATTGGCCTTTTCTTGCATAATTTTTGGAGTTCTTTTATTTTGTTTAACTGTTGAGATTTGTGTCTTGTTGCATGGGGAAAATAATTTAAAGACTTCTTGAACAGATGTTTTTGTAAGTCTCTCGACTTTTATTCTTTGTCTGTTTCCGCAGTAATAAGTTCTCATTTGTCCCTTTCGTTTGTTACTTTTTGAGGTAATTTCTTATATTAATTTATTGTAATAAACAGACCTATATATATATTTAAATATCACAAATAGTCTTCTATTCTCCAAAGGTTATGTATACTCAAAAAATGAAGTGTAGAAGAATCTCATTATCTATACCTATAGTCATTACCATAATTGCCATTTTAACATCCAAAAGTCTCTTTTAAACGACAATATCATGAAGCCTCTTTGCCCAATCGTATCGATATTTTATATCATATCAAAGAAATATCATATTCAGTCATGAAATTATTTTACAGTCATAAAAAAAAAAAAAAANATAGTAAACCCAAACATTAAACATTAAATTCAAATATTAAATAAAAGATATATTTTTTATAAAAAATTATAATTTTTAATTTAAATATATTGTTAATAAAAAATAGTATTAATGTCCAAATAAAAAATTAATATAATTGTTTCCAATAAATATAAAAAATTACTCTAAAAAAATGGCTAAAAATATACTTCTACCGGACCCCAACACGACAGAACGGGCTTTTACTCTGTTTAAGGCCCGACAGAACGGACACCAACACCAACATAATTGTATGTGTTTATAGCAATGAATTTTTACGGGCCAGGCCTGAGTATTGAGAAAAGACAATTGTTTATAATGAGTTAAACTGAAATCAGATAAGATAAAAATGATATGTTTAATTAGGTTTAGTAAAGTTTATTTTAATTTTAGTCAAAGTTCGGTTTCGCCATATAAATAAAAATTGACACGAGTCAGTATATAAAAATGATACGTTTAATTAGGTTTAGTAAAGTTTATTTTAATTTTAGTCAAAGTTCGGTTTCGCCATATAAATAAAAATTGACACGAGTCAGTATATAAGTATAAACCATTGTTACTTTTACAGCTATAAACCACTTATTTTACAGGATAAAAATACGTGTCTATGACATTTTACCTAACAGTTTCTTTAATCATACGAAACAAAAGTCAACTATTTCTGCAAAAGTTATATATAACCCCATGGCTCGGATCTTGTGACATTGCACATGTTGAGTGCAACAAAGCTTACGTGTTTGTTATAAAAACCAAGCCTTTATTTTACTAGTACGATTTGTAATCTTAAAGTTTATTTTTTTCCTTAAATTGTATTCATATAGTTGACCTTGAACAAAATTAGAAATGAGATCTAAGTACACATTTAATAATCATTTTTAATTAACATCTAAATATATCGTCATGAATGTATCAGTAAACTAATTTTCATTTCTCCATTGTCTCCTAAGGAAATGTGTCTTTCAGTTCGACCCGGACCCGTTTCAAGAACCCACCATTCTTCATCGTTTTCTTCTTCGACTATAGCGTCACGTATGATAAATTGTATACTACTTTTTATATCCATTTTCTTGATCTACCTTCTTATCTCAGTCTCAAGGCTTCAATCTAAAGACTCTATTCATGCATACTTCTCATCTTCTAATCAAGATCAATCTCAAAGCCTAACAAAGATCGATCACATAGTGTTTGGGATAGGCTCAAGTACGAAATCTTGGCCAACGTTTAGAGACTATGTTAAGCTTTGGTGGGATTCTCAAAGAATGAGAGGCTGTGTCTTTGTTGAACATCCCTTGAAATCTTCAACGAACCACACAGATTCTCATCTCCTTCCTCCGGTTTGTGTTTCCGAAGATACTTCACGGTTCAGGTACACTTGGAGAGGCGGTGACAGAAACGCGATCCGAATCGCGCGGTGCGTTCTAGAAACAGTCAAGCTATTCAACACTTCTTCAAAGGAAGTAAGATGGTATGTATTTGGAGATGACGACACCATATTCATACCTGAAAACCTAGTTCGAACTCTGTCCAAATACGACCATACATCATGGTATTACATAGGATCAAACTCAGAGATTTATCAAGAGAACTTGATGTTCGGACACGACATGGCGTATAGTGGAGGAGGGTTCGCTTTAAGCAGCTCATTGGCTAATGTTTTAGCTAGAAACTTGGATTCTTGTATTGAACGGTATCCACATTTGTATGGAGGAGACTCTCGGATTCATGCTTGTGTTCTTGAGCTTGGAGTTGGATTGTCTCATGAGCCTGGCTTTCATCAGGTTAATCTAATTTTTTTTTTAATTAGTCATTACTTTTTAGAAAATTAATTAAATTATTTTTATATAGTTTGATGTTAGAGGAAATGCATTGGGAATATTAACATCACATGTAACGAGACCATTAGTGTCACTACACAATATAGCTCACATTGATCCAATTTTCCCAAACTTAACCACTTACTCCGCCGTTCGCCACCTCTTCTCCTCCGTAGAACTAGACCCTCTCCGTATATTTCAACTCTCCGTTTGTTACGACCGTTGGTACTCGTGGACCATATCTGTCTCTTGGGGTTACACTGTTCAGGTTAATTAATATCTATTTCTGTATAAATGACCTAATGTTATTAAATAAAATAAATCTGTTGTTTGAAAAATCTTAGATCGATGGTCGGCATTTATTTCTACGAGATGTTTTACGGACACAAGAAACGTTCCGACCATGGCAACAGTCGGGAGGATTGTCAAGTGTTTACACATTTAACACAAGAGAGATTCATCGTGATCCTTGCCAAAGACCTGTCACTTTCTTCATGCAACATGTTTCTTATAGTCGTGATAAGGGAACTATTAAGAGTGTTTATAAGCAAGCTTACGAGAATTGTACCTTTGATCCTATTTCATCACCTCGCAAAATCGAAGAGATTAGAGTATTTTCAAGAAGACTAGATCTCGATATCAGACAAGTAATTCCTTCTATTTTTATTTTATTTTTCTTCAACAGAATAAAAAGATACAAATACAAAGCATTAGTTTTACTTTTTTTTTATTTAAGTTAAATATATGACAAATAGTAGAATATTAAAATAAACAGAACAATAAAAATAATATTTCGTATAAGATTAACTAAATTATTATTTTATGGATGTGGTAGTTGAAGACTCCGAGAAGGCAGTGTTGTGATATATTACCAACTTCATCAACTGGTGGAAAAATAATGGAAATTGGAATCCGAGATTGCAAAGAGGATGAGCTCATTTATATACATCCCTAATTTCATCTTTAACTAATATACTATACTTTTTTTATTATATTGCCTTTCAAATTGGACTACCTACTAATTCACCCTATATTTAATCTATTTTCTACTGTATCATCCTCTCTTAAAATAGTAAAATTTAAGAATAGGATTCTACTTGTGTTATAAGATAAGAATCCATAACATTGTTACTCTAGAGACTGTATATAATTATATCGAATTAAAGGTAAGTCATATTCACACTCTTTGTTCTTTTGTTACTTGAAACTTGAGAAAATATCTGAACAAACCTTTAACCATTCTACTGTGAACCGGAAAAAAACACATAGAATTACAATTTAAACATAAAAATTCACATAATTTAGAAATGAGCCTAAAAAGGATTTTAAATGCGACCATATTGACGCGGGCCCAATACAAAGCCCGTAAACCGATTAATAAAGTGTGATTTATAAATTAAATGATTAAAGTTAATTAAAATTTAATTAAGGATATAATTAATTACCTTAGCTCAGGACAACTTTCCCACCGTTATACCTTGCCTTCTTTTGTAAACCATTGCGTTGCGTGATCTCAATCTATATTTTTCGCCCTCCGGCTTCCTCGAAATTACAATATCTGCCATCTCCACCTCGATTTCGATGTCGATGGAACCGACTCAATCGCCGTCGGAGTCGGAGGTTCACTCTGGAGAGGACTTCGTTCACATCGATGACCCCAGACCTACCGGCGATATCTCGTTAAGCGACAGTATAGTGAATGTGGAGAAGGAGGAACTGCTCGACCAAACGGATGAAGAATATAAGGACTCTGATTCCGTCGTTGGCGGCGAGTGTTCATCGGAGACGACTACGGTTAAATTACCGGAGGAATTGGCGAAAAGCGTTGTGATACTGACGTGCGAGTCCACAACGGAAGGTGGATCTTGTGATGTGTACTTGATTGGAACTGCTCATGTATCAAAGGTATTCTCGTTCGAATTCATTGATTTTGGAGATTAATGATGAGTTGATCGTTACTTGTAATCGTTGGAGAAAGGTGAATTGCATGTGAAATTGAATAAACCTTTTGTTGATATTTCTATTGGAGCAAAAAAAAATGATTAGGTCTTTGTTTCAGATTAGTATTCAATCATTAATTATGGATTAAACCTGTGCAGCAATCCTGTGAAGACGTTGAAGCAGTAATCAGCATCTTGAAACCAGAGGTTCTTCTCTTTTAAAAAATGATATCTTTATGTATATGTTCAGGTCTAAGCACGTTCTTCGTATTACAGGTTGTCTTCGTGGAGTTGTGTTCAAGCCGTTTGTCTGTTCTTAAACCTCAGACTTTGAAGGTTTACTTCTTCATTCCAATTGGATTACTTCTTTCTACTTTATGGCACTCTTACTGGAATAGAATGTGTACAACTGCTATTTTTCTTATATGAAATTTCTATGATACATGAGGAAGTGATAGATCTACTTCACTTGCTTTGTTGATGATATTTCACAGATTGAAGTACTTATACACGATTTTAGTTCATCTATAAACCTTTTGCTTATCCTGAAATGGTATTATATTTTGCTTTTTTAGATTCCAACCATGTCGGATATGATAGAAAGTTGGAAGCAGAAACAGAACACATTTGGAATACTTTATGGATGGTTTCTTGCAAAGGCAAGCTAGCTTAATGCCTTAATCACAAATTTTGTTTGATGGAAACTTAACTTTTTGAATCAAAAATTTACATCTTTTCCTTCTGTTAGATCGCCAGTCATCTTGAGGTTTTTCCTGGTGCTGAGTTTCGTGTGGCTTATGAAGAGGCGATTAAATATGGTGGCAAGGTGATACTTGGTGATCGTCCTGTACAGGTGATATTTTTTTCTAGTAGTCTCAAAACATTCTTAGAACATGTAGTTGCATCTCTAGCACTTAATGAGCTTCTAATTTTTAAAAGCCATAGTTCCAGTATATTCATTTGATTTTGTGTTTGTCGAAGCAGATTACATTAAAAAGAACTTGGGCTAAGATGCCTCTATGGCACAAGATAAAGTTTCTATATTCCATACTGTTTCAAGCTGTCTTCTTGCCAAGCGCTGAGGAACTCGAGAAAATGGTAAGTCTTATTGTATTCATTTGCTCCCTCTTGTACACATGTAAATCATTGTGATTTGTCATTAACGAGTAAATCTTGATTCTAAAAATCCATCCATGGTAAATTTAACTGGTTGTAGCTGAAAGATATGGACGACGTTGACATGGTTACTTTAGTGATTCAAGAAATGAGCAAGGAGTTTCCATCTCTAATGGATACTATTGTACATGAGCGAGACCAGTTAGTGTTCTCTATTCCCCTCTCTATGTAGTTTATCGAACTTTGATTCATAAGTAATGCTTCAGAATTGATGATCTTTTGCATCTGAATCAGCTCATGATATATGAAATTTGCAGGTACATGGCAACTTCTTTGCTGAGAGTTGCAAGTGAGCATAGTTCAGTTGTGGCAGTTATAGGGAAAGGGCATATCCAAGGAATCAAGAAGAATTGGAAGCAACCTATAACAGTTTGTTGTCGTTTTAATATCTGAATGAAGAAGAAGCTTATTTTGTTTTTGGATTGTGTTTTATATAGTTTCATGGAAATTGCAGATGAATGATCTAATGGAGATACCTACAGACAAGTCGGTGTTTACAGTGAAGAGGATAATATCATCAATGGCGATTGCAGTGGCAGGGACAGCTATAGTTTCGGGTATACTTCTTGCAAGAAGAAAATGAAAAACATTTGTGATTTGGGCAGAGTTGTCTCTTGTTACTCCTAAGCCATACCAAGCAATCATACAAACTCAAATAACTTTTACGGTCGTTATTACTCTTTTTTTGTTTTGTTTTTTTTTTTATAACTTTTGTATGTTTGGTGATGGATATTTTTCAAAATGATGGATTTTTCATATCTTAAAAAGATAACTCGACATAACTGACCAAGATATGATGATTTTATTTAAAAAAGAACGGAAATTTTATTTTTAAAGTATTCAAATAATTTTAAAACAAAAAAAAAATCTTTTATAAAATGGCAATGTTCCTCAAACCAACTCAAATGTCATGATTCGTACAAGACAAACCAAAAAGAACCAAAGATAAAAACTATTATTATTTCTTTATTGACGAAGTCTCTAACCGACTCCCCGGTCCACACACATAATTCCCAAAAGGTCAACATCACAATCATCATTCTTATTATTTTCACAAATACCCTCAAACTCCCACATGTTTTACATTTTCACCCCTTAACTATTTGCAACTGAACATTGCCTCCTAACCACTCCTGCCGACCCGGTCTTGACACTGATCCGACCCATTTTCTCCATCGATTTCGCAAACTCAGTGAAAAAACTCTCCACAGAACCCTTCAAGATCTGGTTTATGTTTGAAAGTGTGGTAGGGTTAGTGGTGAGAGCAGAGTCGGATTGAAAGAGACCTCTACGTTTGAGAAGAAGCTGGTAATAACTAAGATCAAAGGTTTTGCGGCTTCCAGGATCCATCTCAACAATGGTTTGGTTATCATTGAGGCTAGGACATTTCCTAGACTTGAGGTTGGCTGCGTATTCACTGTCTAAGGCTGGATCTTGATCTCCACGGCCCGTGAAATTGTAAAGACGGTTTGTAAAAGACGAGCAGTGAGATATACCGATAGTATGAGCCCCTGTTATTACACAAAAAAAGTTATTTTTAAATTCTTTGAAACCCATACGTTTAAATATTTATTTATTGTATTTTGCTTTTATTAAAACCATAAAAAAAATTATTTAATTTTATTAATGTGTAACCTTAATTTTTTATCATTCAAATTTTGCAAACACATGAGAAAATATGTTTTTTTCTTAAAATTGTCTTAATGCAAATTTATTTTGATCAACAGTTTAATTCGTAGTACGGGTTTAGGCAAGTACCGGAGAGTAAGACAAGGTCCTTAAGATCAAGTCCTTGGTTTCCAAAGAGTGTCTGAAGATTAGTAAAATTACTGGTCGGAGGAGGAATGTTGGCTAATGCCTCCGATGCATTTGATATTCTCCCGTCTCTTCTCCCCGTTGGTACATTCCAGTTCGGACCTCCCTACAAACATACCAAAGATCAACACAAAATTTTCACGTGGTATAATTTATAATAATGAATACAACGCTTACGGTGAAAACAACAGCGTCTCGAGAAGCTAAAGCGATTATATCAGCGCAAGAGACGATTCCAGGGCATTGAGCTTCAAGAACAGTTTTGATTGCGTCAATGAAACCAAACCCTCGAAGTGTTAGGTTAGGAGGTGCGTCTCTCTCTGCGTTTCCCGACGTTGAGTTTATAAGCACTGATCCATCACAACCCTACACGTACATGTATACGTAAATTAATCCACAATATAAAGAAAGAAAAAAATGATCGAGCAAAGAGGAGTTTAATTACTCTAACAAAACAATCATGAAAATGCATTCTCAAAAGAGCAGCAGCAAGAGAAGGAGCATTAGAAATGTGGTTTGAAACATAATCTTGAACAATCTTTTCAGCGTTAGGACAACTATTAGCATAGAAATTCATCTGCAACTGAGCATGGATTGGTCCAACTAATCCCATGAGAAAGAGTGTAAGAACAATAACTCTAAAGCAAGTCATCTTTAAACTTTGTCTTTTTGGGAGGACTATGTTCACCGTGTGTGTGTTATGTATATTGAGACGTTAACATAGGTTTATATAGAAGATTTTGTGTCTTTGTGGGTCCATCTAAGCTAACTAACATGTGCTCTTATAACCAGCTCTTCTCTCAATTAAAATCTTGGAATTTAATTTCATAATTACATAAACATTGTCTTCTTTTTCTTTTCTTTTTGATCTCACTTTTTTTTTGCTAAAATGATTTTATAGTAAAGTTGATTATGTATATTGTATAACCATTATTACTAGTTTTGTTTGGTTGTTATTAATATTTTTTTTTTGCTTTTTGAAAGTAAATTTAATTAATTATAAATCAAATGAATTTAGCTATAATAAGTTAGTAAATTTTATAAATTAAGATCAAATAACTTTAGTCAGATCTTTATGTTACTAAATTAATTATAATTTTCTCAAAATAAGTTTTATATAAATGATTTCTTACAATATGAAGATATATTTTTTTTGCATCATAAAACTTTGTTTTTAGCTTTATAAGAATTGAATGTAATTTATTTTCTTTTTTCTTTTTGGGGGAGGGGAGAAGATTATAATTTGCTTTTTCATCACTTTTTCATTTTTTATTAGTCTACAAAATAAATATACTCCAACGACTAATCATTAAATGGCAAATTTCAAATGCTCTTAACTAACTATATCTACTTATGGTAGTAATTAAAGTAAGTATTTTATTTTATCAACTGTGATAAAATTATTACTACATATGGTAAAAGATGGTGAATGTATGATCCATAAGTCAAGCTATAATAAGTTGGTAACGTAGCAAGTCTAGCTAAACTTATTTATAATCAACGAAAATTTTCTTTTAAACAAAACACAATAGATTGTATTGAGCTTTATGATGTCATAATCAACAACAACAAAACATACATAATGGAAATTATTGATCGGATAAGGCTGATTTGTTTCTTGAATACTAATTTTTTTGATTATCAAAACTCAAAAGCATGTCGCCTCAACATATAAACCAAAGTTTCATAAAATAAATTCGTTTTATGCTATACTTATCTTTCTTTATTCCAAAGTTGTAGTACTTTGACCTAATCCCTAATAATAAAACAAGAACCGCAAACGAACATATGGTAACATGCACGAATGTATTTCCAGGATTATATCGTTTGTTTTATATTTTTATAATTCCTAAAGGTATATAAATATGTAAATTAATTAAGGGATTTGGTAGAGATGCTGATTTCAAATGCTAGGTATCAAATGTTCATAGCAAAAGTAGTTTTGTTATATATGATTCTGTTATTTTAATTGACCAGGACATATATCTAATATCCAATGGTTTAATATTATTCTTTTTTATTGAATTTAATATCTCTTATATTGTATACTGTTAACTATATAAATGACATTCATTTGCATATACTAAACGTTCAGAAATAACTAAAAAATATTATACAAATTAAAAGCATGTCATAAGAAATTTATTTAAATTAAATAATAATATCTACCAATACCATAGTGGTTTGTACTGAAATCATCAATGCATCACCATATATATGAGTTTAAATCCAAAATACATGTTGTCTCAAATGAAATTATATTAAAAAAAAAATTAGAAACATTTATGTTAAATTATTATAAAATAGTATAAATAATGACTGATACAAAAAGATACCAACGTGTGTAGAAGATTACAAATGAGTAGTGTACAAGCACATAATATTGGATTGTGCAGGTCATGCTATTAAGCTCATTGGCTGGGAAACTTCTGATGACAGCCAAGATTATTGGGTCTTACTAACAATGTAGCATATAAAGGAAAGAATCCATATTGACGAGCCAAAAAAAAACAAATAGGAAAATATTTAAGGAATGATCAAAGTGGAATGATGAAATAATTATTGATTATACTGTGAAATAAATTGGAACATTAGAAATAAACGAGTAGCTCTAGACGTTCGGGTATTCGGTTCAGTTTGGTTTCGGTTCGATGGTTTCATATATTTAATGGAGATTCAAAATTATTTTAAAAAATTGTTCGGATTTATTTTGGTGTATATATTTTGTATATATAAATAACCAAAATAATCAAAAATACTCGAAAATTTTAAAATATCATAAATTTGTAATCAAAGTAAACAAAAGAATCAACATACAAAAAAAAATCCAAAATATCCTAAATTTAACTATATAAATTTGTAATCAACGTAACCAAAAGAATCAAAATACCAAAAAAACCAAAATATATACTTAAATACTCGAACTATAATTGAAATACTCAGAAAATATCCAAAATATATAGAAGTACTCAAATGTAAAAGTTATATTTTATATAAATATAATTAATATTTATATATATATAATTTTATTTTTGGATCTTCGGTTCTACTTTCCGTTTTTCGGTTCGGTTCGGATTCGATTGCTCGATTTTAGACATACAAGAACTGTTCGGATATTTTACAATAACGGTTCCGGTTTCGATTCGGTTATTTCGGTTCCGTTTTGGATAGGAACCGAAGAACCAAACTGAATGGCCAGCCCTATAAATGAGTGTGAAGTCTTCAAGCATTTGAGCAGAAGTGTTTTGACTTTTGTGAGATTTCAAAACATCATACAAAGGAATAAAACTCTTGTCTGAAAACAGACTTGTAGGAAAAGTTAAAGAAAAAACACATAAAGAACAAATGATAAATGGATTAGCTGAATCAATCACCCATAGAAACAGCAGTTTTTTAAGATCCAAACTCAGTTAACGAAGGCACATTTCTTCCTGATCTCACCATTGTTTCCAGTGAGGATTTCAACCAAACCAAGTTTGAGCATTGAGTTAGAGAAATCTTTGGCGAATGAAGAGCCACCAGTAGCAACTTGTGTCTCGATGTAGCTTTTGGTCACAGGGTCATCAAGAAGTGTTGAGTCAGAAGTGAACAAACCCTTCTTCTCAGCCACAATGTTGAAGTAGTGAGAGTCAAACTTCTTGACACTGCCTGGGTCCATCTCCAATGAGGTCCTGAAATCAGTTGGCTTACACCTTTTCTTCAATGTCCTCACGTAGCTAGGGTTCATGACTGGATCAAAATCGCCTTTGCCAGTGAAGTTATAAATACGCTTGTTGATAAGACCACAGTTAGAGATTCCAATGGTGTGACCCCCTACACAAGAAACCATTATTATTCAACATGATGATATAAAATATAATAACTTTTTAAGGTATTTTCTATAAATATAAACCTGAGAGAACGACTAGGTCTTTAGTGTTAAGACCCTTGGCTAAGAAGTTTTTTTTAAGTATGGCTACTCCGGCGAAAGGAGATGGTAAGTTAACCTCAGAAAGCTTTGAGATGCGACCATCCCTCCTTCCCAATGGAACTGGCCACCATGGTCCACTGACCTATAAAGGTTTTAGAATTCTATAGCTTCAATGGTTTTGGAATGAGAACAAACTAATCAGGACAGTGCTAAAACGTTACCACTATGACAGCGTCTCTGGCGACTAAGGAGAGAACATCAGCACAAGAAACAACACCAGGACACTTCTTCTCGAGAGCTGCCTTGGCGGCATCAACCACTTCATAGCCTCTCAGAGACAGGTTTGGAAATGCATTTCTTTCAGCATCATTGTTTGGAGATTTCAGAAGAATGGAACCATCACATCCCTACATGAATCACATAAGTTAGAACTAGTTTTATCATATTTATTATTAGTGTCAAAGAAGTAAACTTACTCTAACGAAACAATCATGAAAATGCATCCTTAGAAGTGCAGCAGCAAGACTTGGTTGGCGAGAAACATATTGAATTGTGACACGACGGACAATGGCTTCTGCGTCTGGACACCTTTGTTTGTAGTAGTTAAGGTGAAGACCCTTATGAGCAAATGAAACTCCAAGAACGCTAAGAAGAACCACAAGAGAGAGAAGGTTCTTGATTGCCATTACTGTCTCTCTTAGCTTAGCTCTTATGTTGTTGAGTGTTAACCAAGAAAGGTTAGAACAAGCTTGGAGATGAAGGTTAAAGAGACATTCTTAGGCCTTTTATAGATAATTCACATACATTGAAAGTATCCATGCGAGACAATGTCAAATGTGATCTAGATAAACCTATACACAAAAAAAAACATTTGTGTATTACTCTGTTGTCTTAATTAGGTTTAGAAAACAGAGGAAGTAAACATTGTTGCGGTTCCACTATGTTTTTTATTTTATATATATGTTGGCGTTTGTATATAAAATTTCCCTGAATAAAACTCAAAGCTATGCAAATATTAATAAAGCTTCAAAATTCTCATTTGCGCTTTGAAAGGGTATTGACTTTGGACATGTAGTTATGGGAGTTGTTTTATTGGTCCTTAGCTCTCAATGTTTAACAAGAAAAAACTACAAAGAACTGTTATAATATGTGGAATCCACGTTCTAAAACAATCCTAGTTGCTACATTTAGTAACGACCTAAATACTATATTTATTTATTCAAAAATATATATAAATATTATTTATTTATTAATAAAAAAATACTATATTTGTTTAATTATTTTATACAAAGCAACACACGAAATAATATTTTTTTTTTTCACAAACTTGCCGCCCTCGGTCTAGGCCTTGCTACGCTCGTTGTGGATCTTTCTTAGAACATATGACGGGCCAAAAAATGTTTCACTCTCAAGGGCCCATCTTCGATTTATATTTAACATTGCAAAGGATATGTTTTAAGGTGCGTCTAAAATGCTAAGTAATTTCTAAAAACATGTTAAACATCGGTTTATTAGCTGTTACTAGATAGTTTTGAAGTAGAAATATTTTAAACTTAACACATGGCCTGAATTGAAAAGTCATAAATGCATAAATGTCATTTTCTTCATAAATCCCCATATATTTCTGAATCAAATTTTCTACTGTGATGCAGCTTTTCTGCTTTTGGATGTGTATGTGAATAGTATTGTACAGCTTGAATCAACTTTAGTCATAATGTGAAGTAAGAAAGAAATAAAAACCCAAATGTTAATTAGTTATCTTAGAGTTAGCACTACAAGAAAACATGTGTTTTCCG